>UCOM01000930.1:0-55837 GCA_900474385.1 Ormyrus pomaceus
AGTTTAGGGCCGAAAGGACGCAGGGGGGGGGGGATTGAAAAGTGAAAATGATACACGGTTTTTGCGATCGTTTTGGGGCGGCTGCATGCATTAGGATGACGGTTTAACGGCGCGTCTTTGATAATATCCGGACGTAAATCACGTAGCGAAAGTCTCGCGGCTCGAAACGAGTTTTAGCAAGAGTGCTGTCAAGCTTCGAGGAATTATTTTTTGGACGCTTGCTTTTTTTATAAATAGAAAGAAAACAAATGTTAGGCTTTATATAAATATTAGATTATAAGAGTTGGATAGGTTTTTTAGTCAAACAAATCTCTTTTATTAATGCTTTCCGCTGAAACGTTCTTTGTTTAAACTTTTTGCACAACGAAAAGTAAAGAGCTTCGTAAACGTTCGTCCACGTCTGATTCAGTGCCGATTTGGAGAATTTTCAAAAAGATTGTTCGTAACTAGGTATACTTAAAATTTATCATTAAAATAGAAATAAAATTAATAGCCGGTCTGCAAGAAAGTGGAAGTGAAAGACAAGGATTAAGCAGCGACCCAAATCAGATCAGAAATCATCTAGTTCTGCCTACGTTATTATATACGCAGTATTGATTGCATATCCCTCACTTTCCACGTGTTACTTTAATTTTTACACCGAAACTTTCTTTCGCAAAATGCACGGCGTTTCAGAAACTAAAAGCACCATATAAATTTCCAAGCGAACGATTATTCGACGTCTCCCGGTTAAGTTTTACAGCTGCACTGAAAACATTTTTGCGTTCAGTATTAGTTGCAAGATTAGAATTTCATGAATTACAATTGCAAAAAATAATTCACTCAATTAGTAAGCGGTAAATTGCAATTCGCGTATTCAACTTTCCATCAGAAGGATTCAAATAGAAATACACCGAAAAATTTCCTGCCAAGTCCAGAACTAGCAATTGACAAGTAATTTCCGCGCCTAAGCAAACAAACAGAGACTTCCACTTAAAAGCGCAAACGACACGTATATTGACACACCGATTCGTCGTTTTCCCATCTTTTTACGCCGCGTCGACTCTCCCGCCTTCCTTCTCCGCTTCTACGCGATATTATCTTCTCCTTTCTCTATCTCGCGGCACTTATCACCTCCGTCCGTCGCTCTCGAATTTACGCATCCTTTCTTTTTCCTCCTCGCCTCGCGCGGCTCTTTCGGCCCATTGAAAGTTTTATCGCGATTTTCATAGCTCGCGAGGCTTATCAGCCGACTTGACCCATTTTCGCGGTCTCCCCCCCGTTGAAAGCTACATAAATTGTAGGATCTGGAGGAGCTGTTGTTCGGGAATAATTAGCCAAAAACTACGCCGATTCGATCGAGTGCTTTATTTTACGTTTAAATCTAAATTTATTCATAGCTAAAGCATGAATCACGAGGCTTTCGGGAAAGTCAGATTTGAAAAAGAAGTAAATGCTTGTAATGCTCGATTAGTTTGCTGATATATTATTCCATATCCATTTTAATTTAAATACTAAGCACGTTGTTAGATAATAGAGTGTAAGTAAAAGCAGCTACTTTCTTTCATTTATTTCGCCTTTAATCTCCGATAAAAGGCCAAAAAGATCCTTGCTTATATTAATGCGTTTTATAATATTTTACGAGAACGTCATGCAAAGTCGCGCACTTGAAACAGGTTAATTTTACCGAGAACACTCGTTATCTTTGGAACTTTCTCTCCTGCTTCCTTCTTTTGCAGACTCTTTGCGCGCTTCTCTCTTCTTTTTATACGGCTCCGTACGTACGAAACTAACGACTTTTTGTTTAACGAATTCGATGCAAATAGCGAATCCACTGGCGAAGATCAATTAAACTGATGGAGGTTCAATTTTTACAGAATTTATAAACATCTAAATGATGTGCGAGAAATTGAAAAATCCTCAGTAACACTCGAGATAAAAAGTACTCAAGAAAAGTTAATCCGAATAAATGTTCAGAAATCGTATTTATTTACTTTATAAATGCAACCGTAACACGAAACGAATCAGTAAGACCCTAATCTCTCTCACTAATAAAAGACTCACTCAATAAACTCCCATTTTTCCAAACCGATCTTATCATCTCAACAACGACAGCCTTCCAAAAAAAAAACCTCCTCGCGCGGAACAGCGCTGAATTATCTACGCACTCGACAACCACTTTCTAGCCCGATTATACGCAGGCCAGAACCAAAAAAAAAAAAAAGAAGAAGAGTCCAGGCGGCATAATCCCCCGTATCCTTCGGCTGCACCGCGCGCCGCTTCCCACTCCTCGGCCGCCTCCTCTCCGCGTCCTTTCCTCCACGTGCTCGGCGGCGCCGATTTTGCGAGACAGTCCCGGACGAATCGCCGCGACGGACAGTACAGTTTACCTCGGGACGCGAGGCCGAGCCGCTCGAGCGAGAGACGCACGACACGTGGGTGCGCGAAGGGAAGGAACGCGGAAGGCAGGCTCTCCTCGCTGGCACGTATACCGTTAGGCGCAGCGCCGCTGCAGGTGCACGAGAGAACGAAGAGTTTTATCTGTGCGGAGAGCTGTGCAAGATGCTTGTTCGAAGTGCGATCGGTTAGGAGTCCGGTGATCGGGACAGTGCACGGGCTTCTGAAAATTGGCTGGGAAGGATCGGGAGGATATAAGGTACGTTGGGTTTTTGCGTTATTGCGGGATTCGAGTGGAGTGCTTTGCAGGTAGGTGGTGAATGAAAGCTGAGCTGAATGAGGGTTTGGAGTGGACAGAATGTAATTAGTTGCGAATGCATTTAATTTATGATATATTAATCTTAATCCTAAGGAATGGAAATTAAAATTTTAATATTTTTAAAGTGATAATCTCCCTGTTAATATTTCGTGAGCTTTAATTAATTTGAAATTTTGTGAATATTTCGTATTAAATTTTAATTCAAATTTACATAAAATGATTATCGAGATATAGAATGTGAATTCCGCAAAATTCCATTTTTTTCTTTTAAACGTTTTGTTCTTCGGCGAGGCATTACAATTTTAATTTAGGTATTTTTTAATTTAAGGTTCATATAATAATAATATGAATGAGTAATAAACTCTCAATGTAGTTAATTACTTTATTGTTTCATAGCAAGTCACGCGAAAAATTAAAATTAAAATTAAAATTTAATATTTACGAAAAATCGATCCCCGAGAAAAGCGCAACAAACGCACATTCAGTAAAGTGCTTACTTTTTACGTAAGCAGATTGCATTTACAAAAGCAAAACGA
This sequence comes from Ormyrus pomaceus, assembly GCA_900474385.1. NCBI lineage: Eukaryota > Metazoa > Arthropoda > Insecta > Hymenoptera > Ormyridae > Ormyrus > Ormyrus pomaceus. The sequence continues at coordinate 3,232 of UCOM01000930.1, forward strand.
TTCCTCTAAGCTAAAAATAAAAAAGCCTAGCAGTAAAACAGTAGAATTCAATTTACAAAAAGAAAAACGAAGCAATGAAAATATTACTCGCCCTTAAAACAATAGAAGCCCATTAAACTAAACTTTAACAAAACGAATGAATTTCTTTTTCCGAATGCCATTAACCGTAAGTTCAAAGTACATTTTAACAGCGAAACTTTGTTCGTCATTCAAACTTTGCTTAATAACAATCTCCCGTATTTCCCGAGCAAAGTCCAAGTGTTTAAGGATTAAACTGAACTTCTTGACATCCGAACTTTAAGACTGCCGGCCGAGGTTAAAAGAAACGAAGAAGGAATAACAATAATGTAAAAGTCGGAGAGGGGAGAAAAAAAAGTGCGAGATCCGATTATTTCGGCGCGAAACAGGAACTCGTTCATGGACAATTACCGGACCGACTTCTCTCTCTCTCTCTCTCTCTCTCTGCTACCGCCGTCTTTGTGTTCGTGCGCGTCTTCGCCTCGCGAGAGATAGAATCGCGAGAGCTGCAATTAGCGTCGAGTGTCTTCTTGCGAGGAAGTTTAAAGAGACGCGGACGAATTAAGGAAGATTCATGGTGTCAAATTCGGGGAACGTATTTTAACGGGACGCTTCCGCGATTCGCGGCGCGGAACGTTCTCTTAACGATCGATCAGTTAGCCGATCTTGGCTGTCGATTGCTCGTCAAAATCTGTCGCTTTTACTTTTTGGAACGACGCCTCGTGTTCTTGCGTAAAAAAAAACGAGATTTGACAAACAATTTATAATGGGATGTACGGCGGAAAATTATTTAGTGGTAAATTATACGCTTGGATATTTAGAAAAGTGACATTAATTTAATTTTCTGGCGGAATAGAGTGACTCCTACTTTCGAGTTCGAGAGATGTCTGAGAATTTAAGTTGAGTTTTACACAACTCTCAAAAAATGTATTAAAGTAATGATTCGCTTCAGTGGAGCAAGTCGGTTTACAAGTTCTAATCTAAGACGAGTGGTTGAAATTCCACAAGATTCTCTAGAAAATAACACTGCAAGACAATGGATAGTTTAACCATTTTTTGAATAGTTCTTATTTAGTTTAAAAATATACTTTCCGTTGTTGATATACAAATTACACTTTTCATCGCATCATTGGTACCGACGCTCTCCTATTCTACTCTCAAAGCATCATAAAACATCATCGACAACGATCCTTCACAATTAATAGAAATAAAAAAATAAGAACTGAGCAGTTTTCATCCGGGCGCATCTCCCAATCCAGAACGACCTCCAATTAACGATTAGAATCGGTCTGCGAGGGTGTCGGCTTGCTCTCGCAGCAATCCCAGGATCCCGGCTTCGTTTCGGGGGCGTATATAACCTTGTTCGATTATGCCCCTGGGAAATGCGAGGCTCGTAACGAGACGCGGAAGGATGCCGCGGGAAAGTGCGCGCGCGAGGCTCCGGAATTCCTTGGCTTTTTCACCGCGGCCGTTCCCCGAGTTTTCCGGTGCCCGTAATGAGTCCGCGCGCGGCTGCTTCGTCACCTGTCGCGCGTGGAAATCTGCCGCGAAGAATGCCGCTCGGGATGTATGTGTATTTATCTGGAATCGGCTTGGCCTATTTGGAGATCGAGTGTATTGTGCGATTCTTTTGTGCGCGGATGAGTGCTTAAAGTTTTTATCGGCTGTTTTGCAATCCTTTTGATTTTTAAAGCGGTTTACGAGGCGGCGGAAAGAAGTAGGTTTAACGTCGGAGCGTTAAAAACGGATTTAATTAAATTCATTGTGATTTCAAAATTTTTCATTCATTGTATCCATTTGCATTTAAATAACTGTTCTTTTATTTCTGAGCGGAAATTAATTAATTGTCATAAAAGTAAGTGAACTTCATCGGTCGTGATTGCAAAAAAAATAGGTCTCGTTACAATGGAAAGATAAATTTAATATATGCACAATTCAAGGTTCAATAACTTTCATAAAAATTCGCAACTATTACCGACGACTTCCCGCGCATTTCGTAAAATTGGATCAACGAATGCAAAGGGGTCGATACATCTCTCTCTCCCCGCAGTAAAAATCAAAACAAGCAGCCGCCACATGCAAAAGCCCGAAACATCCATTCAACTTTCGAAATCCATCGCACAAAACAAGGCACAGGCGGCGGCGGCTCTAAGCTCGGGTTCGCCGACCCCGCCGTTAAAACGCAACGTTACGGCCGCGCGGAACGGCCGGGCCGGGAAAAAAGGTGTGTTATATCCTTATCGCTGATTCCAGATGTGTTGCGCCGAGTGAGTGATGGGAGCGATGGCGCTGCTTGCTTACGTATTTCGATTTATGCAAATCGAGCCGAGAGCGAGAGAGAGAGGCTAAACCCCGGGAGAGAATTTAGGAGACCGCCTGCGAGACTCGTAAACGCCGGATACAACTTTTCGGTTTCCCCTCTGCCTTTCGCTCCTTTCTTTTTCCCTTCTTCCGCTTCTTTCTCTTTCTGCGGTCCCTCGCGTTTTATGGTTGATCTTTTATTGGATTCTCGGAAAGGACTTGTGAAAGAAGTTGCTGGTGTTTAAAAGGATTGCAAACAGTTTAGTTTTGCATGATTTTAAAGCTTCCTTATTTCTACAAGAGTAAAAAGAGGGTTTGCTTATTCAAAATTTATTGTCTCGTCGATAAACGAGACTTCAAAATTAAATTTTTTTCTTCATTCTCGTCATTAAGGTCAGGTAAAAGTGTATAAAAAAAAAAATTGCGCTAGCAAAAACAAAATTCGTTTGATTAGCTTGACTAACGTACCAGAAAAAGTGCCGATTCACTTTTTCTACCGCGTATACCGTTGTAAACGATCACGTTCAAGTGCAAATTAAGTGGATTAATCCAACGTCAAAACTTGTCTTGTCGTGAAAGCCATGCAGAAAAACAAGCTTGTTACATATAAATCATATTTATATAAGCGATTAGAACTTTATCTGATACATCTGCGGAATTCAAAAAAGCGGAAGTAAATTTTCGTTTAAACGGAACCGACTTAATTTATTCGCCACTTCTCTTTGCTGCCTTTACGCAATTTTAAAAGTATCAACTTACAAAACCGGAACAAATAATATACAGTTCTCTACACATGACGCACCTCCCAATCGTTAGACCGACCAAAAAACCCGCGGCTCCCACGCACAACTCCGAGAAAAACGAGTTCGAAAAAAAGGGCCACACATCTCTCCGGCAAAAAGCAGGGCCCGATCGAATAATATAATTCGCTCTCGGAGGAAAGTGGGCCGATGCCCCGGAGCAGTAGGCCGGCTCCTGCACGCGACTCATTCTCTCTCTCTCTCTCCGCGAGCGGAGGAAGAGCGACGCACTCGGCGGCTCGTCGTTTTTTGCTCCGCTCGAGAGCCGCCGCGAGCGCGGGAAAAACGACGCGCGCGACAAAGGGGAGATCTCGTTTCTCGGCTCATTTGAATTGTCACCGGCGGACGCTTTGCCGAGCGTTCTTTCGCTGTTATGAAAGCTGGCCGCCGCGACGAGCTTTTTTGCGCGGCGCGCGCAATGACTTTTAGGTTGCGTTTGGAGGAAGACGAGCGCGTGTGCCGCTTGAAACGCTTCAATTTGCCGACATTATTGTGACTGACGGGTTGAGGAAATTGAGGTTGTTAGGGACAATTTGTCACGTGGAGTTACGATTTCAGATTAACGACGTCCTAAACGATTGCGTACGAACAGTTTGACTGATTAGCACTTAAACAGGGTTTACTTAAGATAAAGATTATGATCATGTCATTAGCCAAGACGTTACTTGACGTAAAAGTTATTTTTCTTAAAGAAAAATAACAGAAAGGTTTCTTAAACAAATCTTTACCAGTAACCCTGGTAGAAACTTTAAGCAGTTTTTAGCCAATTCTTATCTTGTTTTGTAGTTGAAAACGACAAATTGCTATTATTTTTTGTCATTGTCAAATAATCAAATGTGTTTGCTCATGAATATTTCAGTGTAATGATACTTTATCTTTTAAAATGATTTTCCAATTATTTTTATTTAATTTAGAAATCAATTTTAGCTAAAAATCGCTCCATTTAAAATACACGTTAACCAGCCCAACCGGTTAATTTTCTACCAGGGAAACTACCCAAATACTTGGCAATCGAAACCGACTCTCCACAATACAACTTTCCTCGCGGACGGCGCTTCCTTCCTCGCCCGCGCCACTCTCATAAATAAACGCCGCACAATAAAGCCATTGTCGGCGGTCCGCGCCGAGACACGCGAATCGACCGTGACCCTTTGCTCTTGAATTTCAGGTTCCACGCTTGGCGCGCGAGGCCTCCTTAAAAGGAGAGAAAGACAGAGACAGCGGCGTGTGCCCCGCGCATCTCAGGCAGGAAAGCCGAAATGAGCAGGAGAACGGCGCCACTGGTGAGCCTGAATTCGTGCGAGCGGATAAGGCCGGAGCGGCCGCGCAACGCGATCCAGCGGCTCGTCTGGCTGCCGGGCTCGCAGTACCACGTCGGCTTCCTCGGCACCTCCGACGACGAGGTCTCCAATCCGAGGATGGCCCTGAGGAGGTGAGCTATTCGCACGACTCGGGTTTTTGGCACTGGACTTGGAACGTAAGAGAACCTAATGGCTGATTTAGGAAATGAGGGCTGAGTTTTTTTACCGATGGAGTCCTCTCGTTTTAGGATTGGGCTGAAATTATATTTTTTACTGTGGCAATTTAATTTCTATATTCTAATAACAATGGAAGATGTATAAAAATATTAATATTATTATGTAAATTGTTGTGAAATGCATTTACACCAAATGAACTTTAAACTTTTTGCAGCAAATAACCTTCGTTTATTAGTTTCAAAATTAATTAAAATCAATCAGGTCTTAAAAAAATTAAATCCTATCCTCTTTCCGTTTACGTAAAAGTTCAAAAAATTCTTAAAGCCATTCTCGGAACGTTCGACCGTTCACCAGTTAATTTTCCAACAATCACCACCACCACTCAATAAATACACCGATAAACATCCGAAATCCCGAAGCAGCAGCGACACCCCCCCTCCCTCGATCAGCTCGAAAAAGCAGCGCTCCCTCAGAAACTCCTCCTCCCCGTCGTGGATCCTTTGATGCCCCCCCTGCATCCTCCGCTCCCCGACCGCAACATCTCCGCTCAAAGCCTGGCCTGTTCCCGCAGGCTGGTGCGTCTGTACGAGGGCCGGCAGTACCGCGAGGCCGCCGGCTTCCTGATGCGGCTGCCGCACTACACGCTGCGCGCCGCCCTGCCCGACATCCCCATCGACTTGCTAATCGAGACGCTGCCGCACAGCCTGGTGCTCCTCGAGGCGCTCTACGCCCGGCTCCTCGAGCTCGGCGTCCGCGACGCCAAGGTCCTCAGGCTCGAGCAGCTGCTCTGGAAGGTCGTCGGATTGGTCGCCAACGCCCAGGACCACTTTCACCTCAGGGCCTGGGCCAGGCTGCTTTCGGCTCTTAATAGGTAGGTGATGCCAGTGCTGGGCTTTTGCTAGGGTCGCGGATTTTTCGGTAGGATGGTTGCGAAGCGGAGGAAGCGGACGAATGACGCAAGAAGAACTGAAGGAACTTTTATTCATAGAAATGTGTGCTTTGTGTTATTTTATACAGAAATTGCGTTACCGGGGGATGCGATTTTCTTGAGAATTTGCGAGCTTGAATCGGATTAAAGTTAAAGCTTTCGTTGTTTCGTAGAAATTCTTATATTCCGTGTAATTTCTTTTTAGCACTTATCAAATTTCCGCGCTTTTAAGGTGCATTATTGATTTCTATCGAGAGACGTTGAAAGTTTTACGGGACTTTCAAGTTTTTAATATCTCTTCACTCTCATGCATTGGCGCATCTTGCTATATTACACTGTTCGTACTTTTTTATGCCTCCTACATTTTAACGAGTTTATTCGCTCTCCTCTAACTCAACTTCTTACGATTACCCGGCATTCTTAACTTTCAAATTCTTTTTAAACTCCTTTCTGTTAATAATTCAGTATTTGAAATTTTTATAATGTCGTACGGCAGTTAAAATGCACTTTTCTCATAAATTAAAATATTACAAAAAGTAGTAAAAGCGAATGCAGAAAAAAAATATCAGTAACGAAAGAATAATAATTGCTAGATAAAAATTAAGATCACAATATTTTGTGCTCTTCAACATTTTCTAAGGCACGAATAAGTATGTAAAAACATCTCGAAGATGGTGTTTTCATTTCTCACCAACTGACGCGAATGTCACACTTACGAGCTTCCTTTCACATGCAAAAGACCTTATTCTTACAAACTGTCATTTACTTAATCTGCTTTACCGTAAAATCGTTTAAAACTGTACAATCCATGTGTAAATTGCAGAAGTACACTCAATTCTCAAGCTATACCATTCAAACCGAATGTTGTGTTAAGTAATACGTTACTCGAGGCACTTTAATATCAACCTGTTAATTTACTGTTCCGTTTACTGGCTGGATGAATCGGCATAAAGTATACAAACACAAGCATACCTCTGTTATAAAACGACAATTAGCGCGAGATCCACGGCAAGATACGCAAACAACGCCCATATTTCACTAATTATTCAATCAAAATTTTAATCAAAACCTAATTAACTCGGCCAATAACAAAGTGTCATTCGTCGCTAAAATTCGTAACCGTTAATTTCCAACGAAGCCGCACGAGCCCGCGCCCGCAACCCATATTGCATAAAATCCCCCTCTCTCCCCCTCCCATCGGCAGCCGGCAAAGCGTCATAACCGCAGGCTGGGCAATAATTGCAGGGCGGCGCCGAGCGCCCGAGCAGCCCTGATCTCCCGTCGCCGGGCCCTGGAGCGGGCGGTCGAGGGCCTGGGCAGGCACGGCCTGGTGGCGAGCAAACCCTGCGGCGGCGGCGGCAGCGCCGAGGGAGCGACGCCCAACGGCGGCAGCGGCGGCGGCGCCACCAACCTCCTGCCGCTGCTCGTCGCGCTCAAGGAGCAGCTCGAGATGCGCGCCGAGGCCTACAAGCTCGCCCTGCACAAGATCGAGAGCCTCGGCAAGCACGCCGGGCTCCACAAAGGTGAGAGACTTTCGCCCCCGGGGAGCTGCTGCGTTTGTTGGGTTGCGCCGCGCGAATGAAATCGATTGTTGAGAGCCGTACTGCGGATCGATTTAATTTCTTTTAATTTCTCCGTTTTTTATTTGAACGCACGTTTTCGACGGAAAATTTTAAAATTTTAATTGTGTCCATTCATTTGGATATTTTATAGCATTTCCTCACCTCGTTACATCGCAGATTTTATTTTAGAAGGCATCGTAAATTTTAATTATAACCGATTAAACCGCGTTTTCACGCTTCGTCAATTAATTGCGATTTATAAATAATAAAAAAACTAGAGCGAAAATGAAAATGAAAAGGCCTTCTTTATACCAGCCACTATATAATCCCTCTTTCTCCTCCCGAACCACTTCGGCAAAGCAAGGCGATTATTCAGGAATTCGGAAGAGTATCTCGACTAAGACGTTTGGAAGCCCTCCGTGAATTTCACAAGAGGCGGATTCCATTGACCCCGCAAACAAGTAATGAAGCCAGTCAAGCAAGTACCACTTTAGATGCAACTGTAACGAGGCGGCATCCGGAACGCCGTCAAAGCAATAACGTGCCCCGTCGAGATCGAACGTTCCACTGGCCCGTCCCCGTACAATCACGGCAAAACGTTACGGATCCCCCCCAGATATTTCTTAATTAACCGCGCAATTCCAATTCTCTCTCTCTCTCTCTCTCTCTGTCTCGTTCCTAATTCCGCGTGCATCCCAAACAAAAGCAGCACCTCTCTCGCCCGCATTCGGCGAAAAGAAAAGCGCGAACCTTGAATCAACTACGCCCCGGGTATACAATTATCGTCGGACGAAATCCCCAGGCGATCAGGGCGTGCAGGCCGCCTCTCACCAGCGGCAGCTGTCGCTCAAGTACAGCGAGGTGCAGCAGCGGCTGATCGACAACCAGGGCCTGCTGAACACGCTCGATAGGACGCGGGACGAGCAGCTCGAGGCGCTGCTCGCCGAGCTCAAGTCCAGGGTCGAGCGGGACAAGGAGGCGCTCCGCCAGTGGACCGCGCTCAGGAAGTCCGAGGGCGCGATCGCCGAGGGCCACGACGGGGGAAAGAGCGCGCAGCCGAGCCTCGCCGCCAAGCTCCTCCAGTTCTCCAGGGGATGCGCGTTGGCGCTCCAGCTGATGAACGGGAACGAAGCCGCGGTGAGTGCTTTTTTTCTTCTTCGTTTTATTTAGCGGACTCGGAAGCGATGTGACAAATTTATGTAATACTTTTTTGAAATGGCTGTTTTTTATTAGCTTCGGTTTGAGTTTCTAGATTTATGAAGACCTTAAGATTTAACGGTTTCGGGCCAATAAACTGAGCTTTTTTCGATATTGGTTTCTAAAAAATGTAGATCTTCCATAAAAAATTGAGTGAGCACTACGATGTCTGATCGAAAATATAAAAGAATGTCGTGTATCATATCTAATCCAGTTCGAATGCGTGTCAATAGCAAGTTTTATTACCTCTTTTATTTCCTCTTATACCTTTAATGATTACTATTCGAAACTCTATTCCGAATAAGAAACATTTTACAATCTCCAGTTACTATCTAAATACGCTCAACAAACCCCCGTTTAAAACCGCGCGTGCCTCCCCCAAAACCGATCGAGACACATGTTGCTCCGACTGGAAATTCGCCGCCGTAAAAACAGCCCCTTCGCTGAAACCAAGACCGCGCAATGAAAGCCCGTGACGAGCCATCGAAACTAACCGCACACGAGCCGCGCCGCCGTACGGCGAAACGCGAAACCGCCATCCTAAAACTGCGTGCTCGCGGGAAAATTGCATGCGGGAGAGCCTCTCGAGGTAAAGTTCCGCTCTCGAGCACTCGACGACAACTCGGACGAGAAGAGGGAGAAGGAGGCGGAAACAGCCCCTCTTAAGGGCCGCGGCGCGATACTAAATTATTCGCGCGGCCCGAAAATCGATCGAAACCCCGCGGGAGAAGGACGACGACGCTTTCTTCGCGGATTTACGAGGCGTAAAACGAGCCGATTACCGGACTGGACGGGACTGCCGCCGCTGAAAAAGAGGAACGAAAGCGGGGAGCTCCGGTTTCGAGCGGGTTTACGAGCATTCTTGCGCACTTGTCGTTCTCGAGGGCAATTAGCGGACGAGCGAGGAAAAAAAAAATTAATCGGGGGTAGGAAGAAGTCGTCATTGACTCGTCGCGACGAGTAGCGACGATTTATTTACTGCGTCAATCGCGGGAAATTAGTTTGCCGGGGAAAAACAAACGATTAATTAAAGCAATTTCCAACTAAAGGACAACAGTTTGGACTGCCATTAGTCGAAGAGCGAATGGAGTTAGTTTCTAACGGATTTTCACTTTGTAGAGGAGGACTGTTTATTTTAGTTTTTGTTTAATTCGTTAAAATTTTTAAAATAATTTTGTTGCGCGGGATGAAAGTTTCAAATGGAAAAGTTGTAGGTATAAAGCTGGAGGAAATCAAATGCAGAAACTTGAAATTGCTGAGTGCATTATTCACTCTGCCGTAATAGAATCGGTTCAGTTATTCTTTGGGAGTGAATGTAAAGCTGGAAATACATCGAGCCGTTACTTCACTTGAATGTATCAAGAATAAAATTTTTAACAACTGTTCGAATTTCTTTAAAAAAAGTGATGTGCAAATTTAAATTACGTAAATATTTTAGATGAAATTTGAAAGATTTTAATCCCTCACGTAAATCTGGATTCAGCATTCGAAAAAGTATGTCTCCATGAAAACTAAATTGAACTCTAAGTGCGAACGCATAATAAAAATAGGTCACTAATGTAAACCGTTTCAAATATGCAAGACTGAATGTTGATTAGTTCGTGGAAACCTGACTTCAATAAGACGTAATAAAAATCAGCGGCACCGACTCTGTTCCATAGATTAAACTTTATCTCGTTCCTTGTAGGAGAGTTGAAATAAATGTTTAATACCCGCAAATCTACTTAAAAGATTTACTACATCATATTTCGTACTGAGACTTCAATTTTTCGTAATGCAAAAGATTTTAATACCCAGAAAATTGTAACTCATTAGCTAAGTAGCAATACAAAAAAGTGTAATTCCCTTTAAATTAAGTGAAAAGTGAAGGATTTACATTTAAGAAGAGAGCGATATAAATACAATATCCTTGTTAATTTTTTTTCAGCTTTGAATGTACTTTTCTCCGTTGTCCCTTTATTTTGCAGATTTAATTTTTTGCTCCATCGCACTGTTCTTACGACTGCTCTTAAAATTCTAAACGCGAATTTTCAAAACTTTAATCAAAAACCAACTGCAGAAAAAGAAAAATGCCCCATAATTTTCAATCCGGACCGTAGAGTCGATTCGTCCCCAAAGTCGCCGCCTCGTCGAGCAATGTAATTCCCGCATTACCCAGCCAGCTCGACTAAGACAAATATGCATTTTCGCCGCCCGGACGAATTCGCCGCGCGCGCGGATTTCCCCCGGCGTCCGGTGCGCGCAAATTCCGCACTTTCTCGAAAAAAAAAAAAAAAAGCGTCTTCCCTCTCCCGCGAGGCAACTTCTCTCGCCCGCGCTGATTCCGGGATGAAGGAGGAGAAAAACTGCCGAGGCGAGCTTTAAGTTTCCACTCGCCGGCGAGAGAGAGAAAAGAGAGAAAGAGCCGCGGGAGAGATTTTCCCGGCTCGCAGGTGGGTGTGTGTGTGTGTGTGTGTGCTCGTCGGAGAAGTTTTCGCCGCCTCGAAAAATTCGCTGACTTATTGAAAGAACGATGGAGATTCGCCGCGTGCTTTTTTCGCTAATGAGAACGCGTCTATCTCTGCCGAGCGGTGCGGTTTGCGATTTCGAAGACTTTCTCCAGAGGGGAAGGGAACTTTGCGACGGTTTGCGGCGAGTTTCAGGGGAAAGCCGGCTGCGTGGGTGGATTCATTTTTGGAAGGGATATTAAGTTCGGGATTCAGAAGCTTAAATTTACATTGTGTTTATGAAAGGTTACGCTCGCCGATGTTAATGACGATTTAAATTTTTGCATAATACAGAGGATGAATATTTTGTAATTAATATTAATGAAAGAATTCCATTTATTTTACTTTATTCTTAAAAATATAATATACATATTGTGCACAGATTTTACAGAAAAAGTGACGTGCAAGTTAATTCATATTAAAATTAACGCAGATTTACACAAGTGTTCTATATCTAAATGCTTTGAATATAATCAATACCATAATTCGAGATAATATATATATATATATATATAAGATATACCATATAATCAATCAATTATACTGTAATTAAAAAAATGATTTAAATGTTATTTTTTTATTTAAGAATATTTTGTTATTCTTGTTTAATCTTTTGTTTTTATTTTGAGCTCTATAACTAATAAATTCAATGAAAAATGTAAAAATTGATAGAATCAAACCACCAAATAAAATGTAAAATTCTTTAAAATTTAACTGCAGTTCCCTCCTTTCTTTTCTTTCGCCATTTTCTCTTAATTTACGACGATTGTCGCGTTCATAGTGTAATTTAATAATACCAGCGTCACTCATTCTTAATAAAATTTTACTGAATTTTGATAGAAAGGGCGAGTCTTCTGTAAAAGTATAGGTGCCGCTTCTATCGGCCAAATTACCTGTTGATATGTGGAATTTCGGGCCTTCTTGTACATAAAATAAAAATGCTACTTCAGAAATAAGGCACGCTATGTTTTCACCTTGCTTAAGCCTATTAGGACAATCATCCCGAAAGAAATGCATTTGATAACGATTATAAATTTCCTTATTCGATATAATTTCTCTATGACTGTAAAGTCCAAAAATGGGGAGGTTGGAGTTGATTAAATCCTCTGCAGTATCAATGTTTGATCCAGAGTCAGGTACGGTAGTAATCGCGCTTAAGAGCGTTTGTATAAAAGAACTAATTATGATAGCAGCAAAAGCCGACGTTAGGAAAAGTATTCTTGCAGAGATTCTTTTGAATACTCGTATTTGGGAATTTCCTATTAACAGTCGCAAAAATTCTAATGCAGCTGAGATTAATGAATGCTTTGATGCGAATTTCAGTGAAACGATACAGCAGAAACTAACGAGGAAGAGAAGAGTGCTTACTTCATTGTTGAATATACGTAAAAATACCGATACGTTCTTGAGCGAATTTTTCAAAGTGATAATTTTAATTCTGTCAGATGAAAAAGGATACGTTTGTATTTTCCAGTAGTCACGAAGAAAGACCATAACCATAGTAAAATCTACCACTCGATTCTGTATATCATTAAGCGATCCGCGAAGTTCTCCTTTTTCGTTAACGAACCCTAAATTATTAGATTGTTTTACATTAAATGTAGCATTTACATAACGTAAAACTATTCCGATAATTATAGAGTGATGATTATTTAATCTATCGAAGCCCTTTTTAGTTTCATCGTAGTAGGCCAATGTCTTAAGAGTTTTGGGGACCAATGCTTTCAAGGTAAAACCGTGCATATTTTTCATTTTATCAAAATATAAGTCATCACAAAATGTTGCTTCTAAAAGATAATCTTATTTTAGTACAAAATTTTTAAAACTTTTTTCCGCTAAAATATTACTTGTAATGGTAATTTTGCAATAAAATATTTACCTTTGACAGAGAATGCATCGAATTTATGCTCAAACAATGTCCACTGCTTTCTCGTTTGATGACTAGTTTGCACTTCATTCCAGAACGTTGGAGATAAGTGACAGAAAGGATTGAAAGTGTACAAGATGACTTGATTATTTAAATTACTACATACATATACTGCAGGCAGAATTCGAAAAGACCATAATATTTCTAAAATTGTCTTCGCCGATTTGCAACTAATTCCATTGCTATTATTATTAATTATTATAAATAATGCGTTATGATTCCACCAAATAGAATCTCTAAAATTTTCTAAAATATTGCCGATTTCTTCGGTGGCCTGAACAGCAATAATAACATTTCCCGCTAAAAAAGTTTTTTTCTCAATTGTAGTATCATTCATTAGAAATACATGTCGGAATCGCTTGTATCTTGTAATATTGAAAGTTTTTATTTTAATTAAATTTATTGGTAAAAAAGAATCAAATGCAGAATTTAAGATTACAGAATCGTCTCCTCGATTAGTGAAGAATGCAGTACGAGTTTTACGAAAACATTTATTAACAATGAGTCCCTAAAAATATAAAAGATGTTAATTATTAATTAATAAAAATGTTTAGTTATAATATATAAATAAAAACGAACTGTTGATTCATATACTCCCACTTGATGCCTGGAAGGAATAAATGCACTTGTCCAATTATTTTCAAGACAAAGAATTACAAATACTTTTAAAAAATAAAAGTAAAACAAAATAATATTAAGCTTTGTATTCATTGTCTGGTTTAGATCAGATCTTGCAATGAATATATGTACTTTTATAATATTTTCGAAAATGAATAAGATTTTATAAATAATGTTGTGTGCATCAACTCAGAAATCTACAAACTTTATTTACAAAGTGTGACTAAAAAACTTTGAGAATGTTCTAAAAACATTTTTTCTTTAAATAATCGATAAAGGAATAAAGTTGATTAGATAATCGATAACGTATTTAAAAAATGTAAAGTATAATTATTATCTACGGAAGTATAGTAATTTTTAAATGAGCTGCTTTTCCTGTAGTATGAATGTTTAAATGTACAACAGAGTAATAATATAATATCTGCTAAATACTGATCTACGAGGTACTGCGTTATCTAATTATCTAATAAAGAAATTAAATTTCTTAGAAATATTTGTATAATACTTTTCGATATATCTTAATTAGTTATATTTAGTTTTCTGCAATGTTAAAATAGTACTCTGTAATTTTAAAATAAGTTATCGATTTTCTTTGATAATTAAGTCATAGCCGCGAAGGTAAAGGCCCTGAAATCGCATATTCGATGCAGGAAGCCTCTGGCACTAGATTAAAGTCGGTAGGCGATTTCAGGATTGCTCTTGATCTTCCTTTCATCCGGATTGGCGTCGACTTGTTCGACGAGTTCGATACGTAAACCGCGTCGATCGCATAGAGATTAATTGCTGGCTTGCAGGGTGTTCGCTTTCCGCGCGATCGAATCTAATTTTCGGCTGTAACGCGACATTCAGAGCAGGTTTCGTATTTGTTATTGAGTTATTGTTTGCGCTGGCTAATGGCATATAATGCTTGCTTTGACGGTGCATTGTACTGCGTGATTGGTTTCCTATGGGACATTGATTTCAGCTCCATTGATCAATGTGGTTGGAATTGCTCTATTGCGATTAAAAAATGTCATCAAGGTAAGAACATCTATCTTCATGAAGTCGGAATTAATTATGCTTCGTTATTTATCGTACGAGGATCTGACTTACGTGATTAATCTTGTTTCTGCAAACGCGTTCGTAATGTGATATTATATATCCGTGCTTATTACGACTACAAAAAGGCATTACAATTTTTCTACGAAAAGATAGTTTTATTTAGTTGAGAATTAGTTACATTATATAATAATTTCGGAGCCCTTGTTAATTACTAAAAATAATGAACCACAGATTTTTTATTTTATTATTGAGTTATTATTTGCGTCGGTGTCATATTGTGCTAGTTTTGATGGTGCATTATACTTATTGGGCATATTACAGTCCGATTGGTTTCATTGATCAAAATTGTTTGCTACTCTACTACAATTATCTAATTTCATTAAATTAAAAATTGTGAATTTTAAATAACCATTTGACAAATGCAAAAGTAAACCCGTAAATCTATTTTTTCTTCCACTGGAAAAATCTGCCTTTGAATAATTCTAACAATAAACGCGTCATTTAAAAAATCAACAAAAAACCCAAGCTCGCTAATCCAATACCCCAATCCGCAGGACCCGAAAGTCCCCCATCCGCCTGACTACGATGACGAGGAGGAGGAGGAAGAGTCCTCGAGCAGCGCGGGCTACCACACGGACGAGAGCTGCAGCCCGACGCCGGAGCCGCTCTCCGCCACGGAGACGCTGCAGGGCCTCACCTGCCGGGACCTCGCCGTCGAGCGGCTCCGCGAGAGGTACGCCGGCCTCTACGGCCAGGCCAGCCTCCACACCAGAGACGCCCTCGACGGCCTCGAGCCCCTCAGGGACGCCCCCGAGCTCAAGGCCAAGATCCTGTACTCCGTCGTCGTTGTGAGTTGCAACTAGTTTTTTTTTATTTAATCTTTTGGATTTGGTAATTGGCCAATTTGGGCGGAGAGGAGCGATATTTACGTTGGAGCGGGCTGCTGCTTGCATTATGCTGAATGGAAATATTGCCGCAATAATCAGAAAACATGATTAACCTGGTATTAACGGGAACAACAAAGCGATTTTAATTGAATTATAAACGAAGCTTTACTTCGGGTAAGCTGAACATTAATTTGATCCCTATATGGAGTAAAGTTAAGCTAATCATCAGCTGGAAATATCGTTGTAAAATACCGTTTTTTTTTCAAATTTTTTAAAGCAGCTTCGCATTATTTCATAAAAATATAAGATTTTTACTTCTAACATATTTATATTTCATTGGAAAGATGAACAACGTTACATGTCCGAGCACGTAGAATTGTTTTCTCAAACAATCAATTTCCTCTCGGGAAGATTTACAAATATCTCTTTTTCAAATCTGGTTTTCGCATTTGCGTAAGCGCGCGTGCAACATTCGCCGATTATTCATTGGAAGTCACGTACTCGACAATATAAAGCGCGGCCTGAACAAACGGCTCCAAAGCGAAAATGTGTATTTTACGGCACGTTATATAAAACATTTTCCCGCTTTATCTCGCGCCTTAAAACAATATTTCACCGCTTACCAAAATAAAATTAATTTTAATTGCGCAAACACTTTGCTTCCCTCGGCCAGACAAACCCCCCCGACCGGCAATCAAAATTAAGCGCGGCGCGATATTTTCACAGTCGACTAAAGCCATATCGAGCTCGGGAATTCAGCAGCTAAAAGTTAACTATTTATACTCAAACAAAGAAGAAAGAAGTACTTTCGCGCAGTTTCTCGACGTAACAGTGTCTTATTCCAGTGCTCCTCGAGCTCCTGCGCTATTTTTTTCCTCTCGCCCTCTCAACCTGCTTTATGGACCCTTTATATAGAAAGTGTACACACTTGAGGAAGAGCGGGTCTTCAGCAAACACTCGTAGTCGCATACCGGTACTTTGGCGTCATCCAGCGAGGAAACTCATCCGCTGGCAGCGCGTCGGGCTTAAAAAAATAGCGTATTTTTAATTGCCGGTGAAATGAATCTTGTTTTACTTGCTTTTACTTGTTTTTTTTTTAAACGGCCGTACTATTTTCTTTGAAAAGCGTATCGTTGCTTTAAGCTTATTCGTATAAAGATCTCTACCAACGTAAATCTCATTTTCATCAAAACCATTTTGCCGCGTTGCAAGAAACTTTTCGAATTTTATTGCTCAATAGCCACGATTCGCCGTTCCAGCGACAAAATAAACTTTACCTTCCCGAGATTAAAAATCGAATTTCCCTTTCTCCGATCGATATCCCATCCGGCGCTCAAAGCCAACCTCGTAACTCGAAGCAGGCAGTCATTCGTCCTTGACGCGCCCGAAAGCATGCAAGCTCACTTCCATCCCTTCGTGCATTTCCGGTGCAACTCATCGCGCGAAATGACAGAGAAGCAGCTAGCTGCCAGGGACGCCGCCTATTTTGCATACGTCCACAGTCGACCTTTGCCTGCTCCGAGGAAATCGATCAGCTGGGAATAAGTGGCCCGCATCGCGGCGTGACGACTTTCTGCCGATTGCCAGAAGAGTATTTGAAAGGGTCTATTTTTACCTGACTGTCGGCGCCGGTTAAGGTGACCTTTTCGACGAGGGGAAGGGAGGAGCCGAGCGGCTCGAAAGTAATTTAGCGAGAGTTTCCGGCGGCGATGCACCGTTGAATAAGCACTTCTTTCGCCGATCGTTTCTCATAAAATAGAGACGATTTTCATTGAGACTCGGGGATTTTCTTTTACGCGAAATTCGAGGCGGAGCTCGATTCTTTCTGCCGGGAGTCTGTATTTTAGGAGTGGATAACGTCTGTTTCGAATGTTATCTTCGCGAATCCTCGAGTTGAGATATTTAAGGAAGTACGCCGCGGAAGGAATCGTATGCCATTTAAATCCCAGTGCGGTTCGAGCAAAATAAAGTTTTATCCATGACAGATTGAACTTTTATTTACGTTTACCGTACATTCTTACAAATACGTTTTAGTATAGTAACGACGTTGCAGAATATCAAATGACGATTTAGAATAAAGTATAAAATGCAAGCTTTGGTTCATCAAAGATAATATTTTTAATGTCGCTACTTTTCTTCAGAGAAAATTCTATTGCGCGCTAACGACCGAACTTTCATTCCAAGCCCAATTTCAAAAATGACTCCTCCCAACCAAAGTCACATCCGACAAAATTTCAGCCAGCGCAAAGAAGAAAAAAAGCGCACGCCAGAAAACCAGCCAAGACGTACGTATACGCCTCCGTCACCTCGTAAAGGAGGGCAATCTTTCCCCGAGTGTGAGGAACTCGCACATTTTTCAGGATGCTTTCAGAGAAATTAAAGCGTAGGCGACGCGCTCACCGCGTCTCTCCATCGCGATCGATTCTAAAGCGCAGCTCAACACGTGTCGGCCGCCGTTGCCGTCGCCGCCGCGAGGCGAATCTCGGGAGGTTTATCGCCGCCTTGGGCGTCGCGAAATTCCGAGCTAACGAATCGACGTCCGTTCGACTTCTCCATCCGGGAAGGGGAGGAGATGCCGCCCGCGAAATCCTCGTAAACTGCCAGTTTTTTTTTTATTTTTTTTATTTTAAGCCGGCCGTCGCCTGCGGAGGCGGAAATGTAAAGTTTCAAGAGCCAATTTTTGAGAAGACGCTGCCGTTAACGTCGGAGTTTTTATCGGCGTAGATTTTTTTTAATTCCCTCCTGCTGGTTGGTAATGGAGGTGCCTGAAAGAGTTAGTAAACTAATTTTTGCTAGTAAGCAATTTTCAATTGCAGAACAAATTATTTATAAATGTATATAAAATCAAAATAATTTTAAATTATTTTAAAACTAACATCATAAATTCACTAGTGATATTTCAATGTTTTCAGAAAGATCGCAAGATTGACAAATAGAAGGACGAAAAAGAAAAAGAATGATTACTCGAAATGGGAAAAAGGTTTTATTATTGCAAAAATGAAGCTGCATATATACGCAATTTTCGCAATAAAACACTTTAATGGAAAGGTCGCGCGTAATTACTCGCAGTTAATCATTTATGCAAAGCAAACATATCTCCTTAATACTGCAAGTCTACTTAATAGCTACTTAAGCATTAAAGCGCTCTTAACATTCCTTAATCCTTAATGCAAGCAAGATTTCCTCGCTTAATAGACACTTCCACTTGTATATACACAAGTAAAATTTACTTGCACCTCTTTCCCCGTCAATCTTTTTTATAGACTGTACCCCCGACCGTCTTTCTCGCCCGAAAACTTATTTATCTAAAAAATTCGACGGTATATAAAATAAGTTTCCCGCCCGTTCGACTCGCACGAAGCCCACATATCCTGAAACCCCTCGGCATCGACTGCCCGCACTTGGCAACTTTCCCCCAAGGGCACGAAACTCCACGCCCGCCGTACTTTTAACTCGCCCGTTTCTCGTGCTCCCGTTAAAAAAAAATCCGCTCGGGATTGTTTTCCGCTAAATTTTACGCTCGTCCTTTCCAGCTGTCCTGGCGGCTGGCCGGCATACTTCAGGCCTCGAGACGCATCGAGGCTCTGAAGGTTTTGAACGGCGGGAACTCGCAGTCGCAGGCCTCGGCACCGCCGGACCTCGAGGACTGCATTCGCCGCCAATTGGCGACCGTTGGAGCGCAGTCGGGTGCGAGGGAGGTCGCCAGTCAGGTTACGAATCAACTCGAACGCACGCTTTATGACTTTCCGTGCTTGAGGTAAGAAACTATATACATACTTTGTTTGAAAATTTAAAGAGGCTCGTTCTCCTTTATGTATTTAAAATCCATCATATCGATCCTGTACATTGGTCTCTTAATTTTAAACTTTAGAATTGGAATATTGCTGCTCATTGCGATATAATTTCAAAAGTTGCATATAACAACGTGCCATTTAAACTCGAGTCGTATATTAGCTTTGAAATAGACAATGCACACTACTACAAGTGCAACAGTGGCGCTCAAACACAGTACACCAACAAACGCGGAAAATTTAATGGCAGCGTACATCATAATATATGAATGTTTTCGGGAAAGTTAAGTGCCGAATCCGCTGCTCATAAAGTTACCGAATTAGCCACCTCATGAACCCAGTTGGTCCAAACACGAGAACCGCCTGAATTTTGAATAAAATTCTTTCGACACGGCGCAAACAGTTTGAATAATTTCCTGCATTCAAAAGCAGTCCAGCTCTCCGACAACTACTAAAAAAAAACCCCCAAAAGCAATGCAGTCAGCACTATAATTACCTTTACTCTTCCCATCCCCTCCGCAGGGAGAGCACGGAGGTGAAAAAGTACGCGCTGTCCTGCTCGCGGCTGGCCTGGGCGTGTCTGGCCCGCACGACGCCGCTCGTCCTGGACGTGACGCAGGGAGCCGAGTTCCGAGCCGAGGTGCACGTCAGACACCCCAAGTCCCCGAACCCCAACGGCGGCAGGATCAAGGCCGTGCTCTGGCCCGGACTTCGAGAAGGATGCCAAGGCCCGTACCTGCACCGGGCCGTCGTTCTCACCTGTTAATTTAATTGTTTTCTCATTTTCGTCGTCGGAGGATTAAGTGGAGAGTTGAGTCGCGCGTAATTGTTTTGTTGTTCGTGCTACTTTGGCAGGAAGGAGCTTTTTGTAATTTGTGAAGTTTCTTTGTTTTGGCCCGTAGCGTTTACTTTATATATTTATTACTTACTTCTGATATTTAAATTAGTTTTTAAAAATGAAATTTTATCCAGTTGAATAATCAATTTTCAATCGTCTTGAATTGCGAAAAGATTAGTTTTTTATGCCTGTGTTATTATTATATTTAAATATTAGACGTTATCTAATTTTAATAAAGTTTTAGTAAGTAAAAGTAATTTATAATGTTTTTCAGTAGTACGTTGTGTTATGATCTAATCGTATAAGTAAACGAACTTAATGTAAATATGTTTACCCAGTGAATAAGTTAAATATTCTTGCCTGCAAATAACTCAAAATACGTTCTTCGATATTATACGTTATATGCATTGAACAATTTAAAGATAATCATTTGTATTCAGGAATATTAATGACTACTATAGATAAACTCACCCGGTATTTTAATTATGACACGTCTTATCTCGCCTAGTAAATAATTTGCATTGTAAAATAATTTTTCAGAGAAAGTAATTAACAACTTTTTATCTTATTGTGGAACGGAAAGAAGTAAAGTTTCCTTCATAAAGAAGCTTCGTAAATTACTCGAAAGAATAATTCACTTGAAGCTTAAAGTGTTGCCATTTGAAACATAATAGCGGTGTTAAATATTTATGCTTTTCTGTTTAAAATTCTTCTTATATATGCTAACTTTAAGTTGGGGGTAACTTAGTACATTCGCAACTGTAAATTTGTAATTTGAATTTTAATGTGTACGTAATCTATTTTAGTAATAGATCAAATTGCGATGTTGCAGACAATTAAGGGTAGCACTCGTAAAAATATTTATATTTATATTTATATTTCACCTTATTGGTTATTTGTAAATTTTGCATAATAAAATGTGAATAATAAACATTGAAATGACTATATTTATCATACAAATATTTACCTGATTTACCTTACAATTGCTAATCACGTGTCTTTTAACTTCTAAATATTTCATTATCATAATCACACTAAAAATTTATCATACTATCACATAAATTTTATTAATAACCCGTTAATATTCTCAATTCGTAAATATGTCATTCAAAACCATAAGCTTCCGTACTAAATTTCCATCCCCGGCAATATCATATTGCGCGTAATTAAATTTCAATTCCGCATAATAAGATCTCATAAAGAGGTCTTAATGAATTCCAGGTTTCCGACGATAAGACATTGCGCGTTTGCCTCCTTCGGAGTCTTATCTCTCGCACAAAGACTTTCCCTCCCCGAGCAGCTCCTCCGCTACTTTCGCTTTTCGTTTGAAGGAAAAGCGTCGACGCCGGCTTCTTTCCTCTCCGTCGGAGTAATGACGTCGCGAGAATCGCGAGATTAATCACGCTCCGTTTTAATGGATAGTGTTTATACCAAACGCTGCAAATTCGTAAATGCGCGCGCCAGTCGGCTGGACGAGTTTCATTAACGGTGCTGGAGATTCTTAGGAAGGAATTTTTTTTTAGTGTCCGAAGAGCGATCGCTCTGTTAGGATGATGATGAATTCGATTTTGGTATTTTTCGCGTTATTGCTTTGCTATTGTATCAACTTTTTAAACGTCGTTGTTAATTTTTAATTATAAATTTTTAATTATATATATTTTAATTATAAATAAAAGTGAGCACGGAGGTAACCTATGTAGGTCCTTTATTTTACGTTTGGAGTCAGCCACTTTCATAAAAATTAAAAAAAAACCAAGTTAAAACATTACCTTGCTACTAATACCTTTATGAATATGTCCTGTATTACGCAAGGAATCATAAATGTTCCAAATGGCATTTTCCAAAAGTAGCACTTGCTCGAAAATAGCAGATCATAGGTATATACCTATACGTGCAGATGATATATCTATATGTTTGCCGCTCTTTGGGCTATAGGCGAGCGTAAACGAAATTAATTGTTACGTAGGTACGTAGCAGGTGCCTTTGAACGTTATAGATGCTTACGTTACTTATTTTCGTTGTTTTCGAAATAATGGATTCATGAATTTCCGTCCTCTCGATATGCGCTGTTACTCCGCCGAACGTTTACTCGACGTTACGATAAGTGCTGTAATTAAGCCGCGCCCGTTATTTTGCTGCCGTGATTTGCTTTGAAAAAATTCCAGACGCAGAAATATAATCTCAAATAAACGCGTATAAAATTTTTCTTTCAAATCGCATATCTTGAATTGCGATCAATTCGAAAGAGGGCTTTATTTATTATTATTACCTAAGAGTGCACCACAGAAACTCAAACCATTAAGGAGCTCATCCGATTACCCGTCCAGCAATGACGAAATGAGAATGCGCAACACCGCACACCCCGAGAAAAGTTACCCCGAGACTAAAATACTTGCGCATAGACTTGCAGATATTTTACGCCCTCGGCGAATAAAAAACGAATGAAGAGGTCCGATGCGGAATAGCGGAGGAACTTTAAAGTGCTGCCCGGCGCTCGTTGAAATATACGTACAACTACGCGAATGCAGGAATAAATTGTGCCCCGAACTAAAGTACCCCGCAACCAAATGTTTTGCTCGAGTTACAAGATAAAACGAGCCACTCGACGCGTAAACTTGTCGCTGGGTATTAAAAATATTGCACCTGAGAAAAGTAAGATGGACCCTGAATTGTTAACGTCCGAAGAGTAGTTGGAATTTAACCCGCGCCAAAGTTTACTTATATAGACGTCTTTCGGTGCCACCCGTTTCTTCGCGATCAACTGAAGTTTTACGGTACTCAAACTGGTAAGATTAATGACGATGTAAACGAAACAATATTTTTATTATATAAAGCGTTTGTGATTCTTTTCATTCAAAAATTTATGTTTTATTAACATACCGGTTTTAAAAATTCAAGAAGTTTCTTTTTGATGTGTGCAAAATTATTTGTAAAGTATAAACTGGCTGTAAAAATACATTATTTTTGAGTTTTTGCCAGTGTTCTAGAAGTATCCAAGAAAATCCAATAGTTAGTCAACTTTGTTAACTATATTGCATCTGTAAACAGATTACCGCGCAACACCTGGATAGTAAAACGTGACTCCACGCTCTAAAAGTTCGTGCTAACTGATTTACGATTGTTAATACTTCCAATAAGTTTTAATAAATAAACTTTGCGTCTACCTTCGCTAATCCAAAGTGGTCACTTTACGTTTCATTTCCTTCACTCGGACTATATGTACAGCAATAATTTAAGCATCCCACTTGCAAAAGAAACAAAAATATTACGAAGCAAACTTATTTTGCAGTCATTCGTCATTTAAACTTTCCCACACAAGGAACATAATACGTGCCCGCAGCACATCCATATTTAACCAAAGTTATCACCGCGCATCTGGCATTATTCCGCGCACAAAGAAAAACTCCAAACTACACTAACGAGTCCTTTAGTCCTGCAAGCGACCCTCACGTATGTATAACGGCTCATTCATCCCGAAACCTCGTAAACTGCGCGTCAACTGCTCGCCGCCCGGAACTAATCCCCGGCACTCGTCCCCGGGCAAACTTCGCGCCTGGAAAAGATCCGCCTTCCGGTCCAGCTCCTCGCGTATCCGGCCGGCCCCGAGGAGGAGGACGACTTCGGATTCCGCGAGAATTCCTGGCGAATCTGGCCGCGGTATGGAGAACTTGATTAGCGAGAGCGGCCTATATACCTGCCCGGCTTTGAGCCGCGCCTTAACCGTCCGCGATAGAGGACCCTGCTTTAACACTACATTTCAGGAATGCCGTCAAAGAGCGGGAGATTAACTCGGATTGTGCGCTTTATCCGACGTACCTCTCGCCGCTATCTGGACGGGGAGTACGCGATGCACACGGACCTTCTTTGTCCTTTGATACGCGAGAGACGTTTGCGTATGCCCGTTGTGCTTGCTTTTGAGCGGTGGGGGGTTTCTTTGTCTGGCTTTTACGAACCTCGCGATTGTCATTAAGGTGGATTTAATTTATTTTTGGAAGGGAGTTTCAAAGCGGGTTCAAGATCGTTTTGGAAACTTGGGGGGGCTTTAAAGTTATGTAAACGTAAAATGTTGGCTTGCTTGTTTAAAGATTTAATAATAAATTATTAAAAGGGTTTACATTTTTCTTGAAATTAAATTATTCTAAATTTAAAACATTTTAATGCATCCAAGGGATCCAAACTTAAATACTTTTCCACATTCTCGTCTAGAAAATAGATGAAATACTAAAGAATGGAATCGCAATGGGATAATAATCGAGTAGAAAAAAAAATCCTACGAAATACCGATAGATAGTTCGTCATTGTTTCACTGTTCCTAAAACGAGTCTAAAGTAATCTTTAGTCCATTGAGCTTAACTACTTATAAAATAATATTTTTTCTTTAACTGACAAATAAAGAACAGCAGATGCTAGTCATCTGTCAGCTATCGACTTCTTGTCTCTTCTTCTTTCGGGCTATTAAACACACCAGCGTATCTCCTTTTAGGTCATCATTAGTTTGCTATTTTAACTAAAATTTCGACAAAAAGTGTCTGGAAAGTAATCGAAGGTTCTAAAAATTAATAAAATATGCATTTATGAAAGTTTATGTATTGTTAATAAAAAGTTCTTTGTGAATGTTACAAGGAGCAGACACTTCTATTAAAGAATCAAAAGACTTTCTATGAAGAATTAAGACCTCTTTAGAGCTTAAAAGAACGATATAAAAATTGTGATAATGTTATTTCTGTAGAAAATTTCCGATTTTCAAATTACGATTTCAATAGATTATATAAATTGTAAAAGCTTTGATTTTCGGTTAGAGCTTTATGATTTAGCATTATCGCAGCTACAGCTTTTTTAATTAGAAATTGTCTTTACCAACCGTGGATCTTGATGAAGACATAATTCGTAATAAAGTATTAAAGCAAGCTTGGATAATATGGAATCACATATGATCGCCAGTCGTTTTGGTTGAGTCTGACTTAATTTCGGCGATTCTATTTTATCAGAGTCTTGCCACGTACATTCTACTTTACCCTGCGCCGAGGGCTTACCATTCATCGGGCACATCACTTTATGATATTTTACCGCTCGAGCTTGATTACCTTATTGCTCTTCGTTTCTACTGCAAAACCACAATAGTGACAGTATGTTCAAATCTACAATATCCTTATTCACATAAGTTTATAATATAACGTTTTACCTCAAATTCATGGGTGCAAATATGGGCAAATACGTAAAGTACACGGATTATTCTCAAAAATTTTGAATGTATTTCCTATAACGCTTGTTGAAATCATGTGCGAGATACAACTTTATATACAATCAACTTATATTCAATAATTCTTAAGGTTTTTCTGTATCATAAGCAGTCGTGTAATAATTCGACTTCTTAGAAACGAACTGCTTGAAAGTCCAAAAGGACACTAAATTAGTTGAAATGCTTCTCTTTTTTTAGTTGCAAAAAATACTATAATTTATTTTAAAAACAAAATATACAATTCTTATTGTGCGCAGGAAAGAGGTGGCAATGGGAACAATCTTTCGTACAGCGCATATCGGTCGGGAAACATATTGCTTTTCATCGTCAGATTTTCTCCTATGTCCAGATACTTTTTATTTGTCGGAGATCGAGTTTCCCAAACGACTCCTTCAAATAGCTTATTGTTTTTGGGTATTGGCTCGCCGGTCTTTGCAAAGTTTGCCCACATAGCGGTCATTTTTTCAAGAGTTTTAGTTTCAGGATCAGTTGCGTTGAAGAATGGGAAGTCAAAGGACAAGTAGTACAAGTACAAGAGATCATCGTGATGAGCGACACCTAAGTTAAAAAAATAAGCCACGGCTTAAAATATGAATACAGAAAGCTTTGAGTCAATTAATATTCTTCTTACCGTAAGGCTTCTTAGTTTCTCTCCAGGTATCGAAGCTGTATCGTCCTTGGTATGTAAATTGGTAATTGTAAACTGGTGCCCGGGAATTTTCAGCCATTAACTGAGCAATGCGGTTCATTGGGAAACCCTCAATAGCATCTGCATAGATCTATATTACAATGTTTATTATGTCACTAAGTTCTTTAGCAAGATAAGAAAACTTTCAACTTACCAGCCCCAAATTTTTACCATTTTTAGCAGTGATGGGTTCATTATTAAAGTAAAATTTATAAATTTCTTTACTTATATATTTGGAGCGTTCCGTTCCACGTTCATAAAAAAAACTAATTGGAGCTGCAAATTCCCACTTCTCCGTCATATTCTGATAAATTGTGTTATTACCTTTCAACGATTGTTCAAGAGCAGCTAAAAATGTTATTTAAAAGTTTTTAGCGTTTACTTAGAATTATAAATAAACTACAAATAAAAGTTAAAACAAATATTTACGGAGAGGTGCTGCAGAAAATTCATCTTTAGTTATACCAGTGATTAGAGGTACATGTTGAAATTTTTTCCTTCTCA
This sequence comes from Ormyrus pomaceus, assembly GCA_900474385.1. Lineage (NCBI taxonomy): Eukaryota > Metazoa > Arthropoda > Insecta > Hymenoptera > Ormyridae > Ormyrus > Ormyrus pomaceus. Next base: position 29,535 of record UCOM01000930.1, read on the forward strand.
CTAAGTCTAGTGGGTCTTCGGTAAGAAATCGTTCCACACCAGGCAGTTCAGGTTCAACGACTGGAGACCAAATTAGAATTGGATCTCCATACCATTCCTAATAATTCAAATGACTGTATTATTTTTCATTTGTGGAAAAAGGGTGAAATTAGCTACTCTTTGTTTTTTTACGACTGGCTCTACTTTGATTTTGTACTAAAAATATTTAATTTTCTTTTTTAATTTTGTTTTGTATTCCTTTCACGAATTTTAATATTTTTCATTCGTAAATTTTTATTTCAGAGGGACGCAAAATTCAGATACTAAAGTTTTTATAAAAAATTCAAAACTCACCGCAAACTTTGGTAGGGATTCTCCGAATTGCACGGCTGGAACAGTTTTCAAGCATTCGAAGGCTTTGTCTAAACTATCTGTAGGACAGCCTACAATTTCAGCTTGTTTGATAACGAGATTCGTTTGATTCTTAGGTGTCTGATAAAGAAAAGCTGGAGCACCACTCGAAGCTATGGCTCTATGGAAAAGACCCTTGGACATTGGTGACATAAGATGTAAGTAGACACTAGTAGACCCGGCACTGTACCCTTGAATTGTCACCGAGTTTGGATCTCCGCCAAATGCAGCGATGTTCTTTTGGACCCAACGTAGTGCGATTACCTGGTCTTTAAGACCCAAGTTACCCGGTGCCCGGGCATCTCCAGTGCTGATGAATCCTTTACAATTTATATGATTGGATACAGAAAAACTTTCGATTCGGTAAAAATTAAATTGAACCAGATTTTAGTTTTAATTACCTAATGTTCCGAGCCTGTAATTGACCGTAACTAAAACAATGTCTTGGTCAAGGATATACTGCGGTCCAAAAATGTAGCTTTGTGCAGAAAAACCGTAAAAACCTCCGGGATGGAAAAACACTATAACTGGACGTTTAACTTTGTTCTGATCGTCTGGTAACTAAATTCATAAAATGTTAAGACTTAATTATTAATGATTAGTTTTAAATACTGTTAAGGAACAATAAATACCTTAGTTGTATAAACATTGAGTCTCAGGCAGTCTTCATTAGCATCCAAAATAGAAGCAGCCGGTTGAGGGCAGGCAGGTCCTTCCTTTGAAGCATCGAAAACGTCGATCCATGCATCGACTGGCTCAGGTACCTGAAATAACGATGAAACAATATGTAAGCGCCTGCAACAATGTAACCAGTGCATTCACGTCCACCTTCTAATATTTGCCTCATTTTCCTCATATAGATTACGCATGCACAGATAATGCCAGCTGAACGCGGTCAATAAAAAAGAAATAAAAATGTATACCGTTTAATAATCACGTTTACAAAAAGACAAAAAAACTCTTCTTTGTAGTAAATATATTAGAAGTTCTAAAAATAATTAATAGATTGTTGGCGGCCTGAAAAATAAATTACATTCAATTATCATACCTTAAAACGTCTTTCGCCCTCCGGAGCTTTGGCATATCTCAAACCTCGAAAAGCAAAAATTGTCCTATTTAATCTGGTACTCATCAGCGATCCCTTAATTTTACCCAACGGGATTCTAATACTCGTTTTAGTCGTTGCATGACTGCTAACCGCTAAGACACACAGCACCAGCAGTAACGCTAGCTTGAGATGTAGCTTCATGATTAACCAGTATCTCACTAAAGACATTGCCATTAAACAACTCGTTTTATATGTGCAGAACACTGTACTCCCTGATTGTAACAACACGTGACAGAATTTGTGTAGGTTTTCCGGTATACTTCGGCGAACCGAACCAGGAAAGTTTTTATTAATTAATTTTTTTTAATTTCTATAAAACTATATTCTATTAAACTAATTCATTTAGTTTCTTTATTCTTAAGTCTATTTTTAAATGTATATGTGATTCTAAATTATTATTCAATAGAAAATCAATTAAGAAAAAGATAATATATTAAAGTCGCAATAATTATATTCATTTAGTTTAAAGATTGATAAGCTCCTTACTTTAAAACCCTTGGTTAAACTTATTAGTATAATTTAATTTATTGTATTCTTATAAAAGGTAAAGATAATGATAAACAAGTTTATATTACATAAATGATACTTGCAATAAAAGTCTGTTCATGACTTATATTTGTACAAAATGTATTTTATTCTTGGCACATTGTTCATTTATAAGATAAGATATCACATGCCACTTCAGTAATACTTAATATTCGCACGAAACAGGGGGCAAAGGGAAAAGTCTTTCCCAAAGAGCATAACGCTCAGGGAACATGTTGCTCTTCATCTTCAATTCTTCACCAATTTCCAGATATTTATTAGTTCTTGGAGTCAGTTGCTCCCACTTGAGTCCCCCGAAAAGCTTGTGGTTCGTCGGTATTGGCTCACCAGTTTTGGCAAAGTTTGCCCACATGGTTGTTAGTCTCTCGACCATTTTGACTTCGGGATCGGTCGCGTTGAATTTCGGGAAACGGAAAGACATGTAGAGCAGATAAATTAAGTCGTCATGATGCACAACACCTGAAAAAACAAGCAGTAAAATTCAACATAAAGTGATCACACTCATAATATAATATAATGTTAGTTCAAAAATTTACCATAAGGTTTTTTGGTGTCGTTCCAAACGACGTAACTGTAGCGACCTTGATAGGTAAATTGATAATTATAAACAGGTGCACGAGAATTTTCGGATAACAATTTGGCGAAACGATGTGCTGGGAACCCAGTGATTGAATCACCGTAAATCTAAATAAAACAAAGCGTTTAGTTTTGCTTAAATAATCATATCAAAGTTAGAGGAATAAAAGTTTACCGGTCCAAGTTTAAGTCCATTCTTAATGGTGAGAGGCTCGTCGTTCAAATAGAATTTGCGAAGTTCTCTGCTCACGTACTTGCTTCGTTCAGTATCACGCTCATACTGGAAGATAATAGGAGCAATACGTTCCCAATTCTTTGTAGCATCTTTGTAGATTGAATCGTTACCTTTCATTGCTTGCTCGTAGGCGGCTACAAGAAATAATGATTTTATATGATTAAGTAAGAATGTATAAAAAGAATGCAGAAAATACTTGAATACTTACTTACTGCTAGACCAGCAAATTCATCCTTGGTGACTCCAGTGATAACAGGAACGTGTTCAAACTTCTTCAATCGCAGTAAATCAACGGGTTGCGCAGTAAGGAATCGTTCGACTCCAGGTATTTCAGGCTCAACGACCGGAGACCAGATCAGAATTGGACTTCCATTCCATTCCTAGGTAATTAACAAAATTAATAAGTGACAAAACCAATACATTTAATAAACATCTCTCGCATTCAATGTTTACCGCGAATTTCGCAATAGAATCACTCATTTTCTGGTGTGGCACCGTCTTTAAGCATTCAAATGCCACATCTACATTTTCAGTTGGGCAACCAACGAAGCTGGCTTGTTTGATGACAAGATCCACCTGCTTGGTAGGTAATGGGTCGGGAGTCGTTGGTGATCCACTCATGGCAATGACACGGTGGAAGAGTCCCTTCGACATGGGCGACATCATGTGGAGGACAACACTCCTAGAACCAGCACTGTAGCCAGTTATGGTTACCGAATTAGGGTCACCGCCAAAAGCGGCAATATTTTGTTTGACCCAACGTAATCCAGCAACTTGGTCCTTAAGACCGAGGTTACCTGGAGCTCGGGCGTCTCCAGTACTCACGAAACCTTTAAAAATATTTTGTTTTTATTATTTGGTCAAAAGTACTTCACTTGAAATAACTTCTAATGCGTGCCTAAAGTAGCAAGTCTGTAATTGACTGTAACTAAAACAATATCTTGGTCCAGATAATATTCAGGTCCAAAGACATAACTTTGTGCAGAAAACGTATAGAAACCACCTGGATGGAAAAATACAATTACTGGGCGGTTGACCTTATCCTTAACATCTGGTAACTGATAAAATCAATCTTTAATGTTTATAGTAAAAAGAGAAAAAATTACTAAAATAAATTTTAATATGAATTTATAAGACAGAATTTACCTTTGTTGTATAAATGTTAAGGCTCAAACAATCCTCGCTGGCCAATTTGGCCAATGGACGAGGGCAAGAAGGTCCCTCCTTGGATGCATCGAAAACGTCGGGCCATGGATCAACGGGCACAGCTTGCTGTAAGAATATAGCAGCATTACAATTTTAGTACCTGAGCAGCCTTAGCGCCTTTAAACTCGAGGCTGGTAGTGAATATACCTGCAAAAATAACATCAGAATTTTTTATTTATCTCTGAAACTGTGCGGTTTAAAAAATTTGGAATTTTTCGTTTCAGATTCTAAAATATCGGACTTTCCTATGAATGATAGCCATTTTATTAAACTTGCTATTTTCATTTTAACTTTAGGAAGATATGTATACAAAAAATATCGTTTAGTATTATTAACTTCTAATTTCCTTTACCATTTATGAACAGGATATTACCTTAAAGCGTCGTTCTCCCGCCGTGGATTTGCCGTACCTAACCCCTCGAAATGCATAAATGGTCTTGTTTAACCTAGTACTCATCAACGAGCCGTTGATTCGTCCAAGGGGAGTTCTAACTTGAGGATCGGTTGCATGGCTGTCTGCTATCAAGACGCACACCACAAGTAACAGCATCGGTTTCAGATGGAAAGTCATATTCGAGGTTCGCTATGACACTGAATCTTCATCTGTCGGGAATCTTGCATTTTATACATTCGAACACGTCATGATTGACTCGCGCAAAGAAGTGTATTTGTTGAGAGTAACAAAAGTAAACCTCGAGTTTCCCGTTTTACTTCAGCAAACTAAATAAGGAAAATAAAATAAATTGCATCCAATGTTATCGAGACTGATACTGTATAATCTTGTTGTTTATTCTTCTGTTATAAAAGTAGTAGAGGTATTCAACTGAGGGAATGAATTTTATTGAATTTAATATTAATACTTGCATAATATATTAAAAAATCCATTGCAGCCCCCTGCAGCATTAGATTTTTCAGAATTCATTCAACTACAAGGACCTTATTTTCTAGTTCGTTCTAATATTCCAAATTTGGATTCTTAAAGTAAATAAACTTTTTTCTTGGTTTATATTTGTTCAAAACGTATTTTATTGTTAATACATTGTTCATTTACAAGATAAGATATCACATGTCAATTCAGTAATATTTAGTATTTACACGGGATAGGAGGCAATGGGAAAAGTCTTTCCCAAAGAGCATATCGCTCTGGGAACAGGTTGCTCTTCATCTGTAATTCTTCACCAATTTCCAGATATTTATTATTCTTTGGAGTCGTTGGCTCCCACTTGAGTCCCTGGAAAAGTTTGTGGTTGCTCGGTACCGGTTCACCAGTTTTAGCAAAGTTTGCCCATATGGATGTTAGTCTCTCGACCATTTTGACTTCGGGATCGGTCGCGTTGAATTTCGGAAAACCGAAGGACATATAGAGCAGATAAATTAAGTCATCGTGATGCACAACACCTGGAAAAACAAGTAGAAACAGTCAATGCAAATTCATCAATCTTAAATGCATATAATTACAGTTTAAAAATTTACCATAAGGCTTCTTGGTGTCGTTCCAAACGACAAAACTATAGCGACCTTGATAAGTAAATAGGTAATTATAAACTGGTGCACGAGAATTTTCAGATAATAGTTTGACAAATCGATTTGTTGGAAAGCCAACGATTGAATCAGCGTAAATCTAAATAAAAGAAAACGTTGAGTATTGCTTAAATAATCGTTTTGATGTTAGAGGAATGAAAGTTTACCGGTCCAAGTTTAAGTCCATTCTTAATGGTGAGAGGCTCGTCGTTCAAATAAAACTTGCGAAGTTCTCTGCTTACGTACTTGCTTCGTTCAGTACCGCGCTGATACTGGAATATAATTGGAGCAATATCTTCCCAATTCTTGGTAAGTTCTTTGTAGATTGTATCATTACCTTTCATTGCTTCCTCGTAGGCAGCTGCGAAAAATAATAATTATCCTTTTGTATGTTTAAGCAAAAATGTACAAAAAGGGTGAAAAAATTGATCGAACACTTACATACTGCTAAGCCAGCAAATTCATCTTTGGTGACTCCAGTGATTACAGGAACGTGTTCAAACTTCTTCAGTCTCAGTAAATCAACAGGCTGCTCGGTAAGGAATCGTTCGACTCCGGGTATGTCAGGCTCAACGACTGGAGACCAGGTCAGAGTTAGTTTTCCATCCCACTCCTACGTAATTAACGAAAGTAATAAGTAATAAAACAAATACATTTAATAAAATATCTTCCGCATTCAATATCTACCGCAAATTTCTCAATAGAGTCACTAAGTTGTTGATGTGGTACCGTCTTTAAGCACTCGAATGCCACATCTACATTGTCCGTTGGACAACCAACAAAGCGGGCATGTTTGATAACAAGATCCACCTGCTGGGTAGGTAATGGTTCAGGATTTGTTGGTGTTCCACTCATGGCAATGACGCGATGGAAGAGTCCCTTTGACATGGGCGACATCATGTGAAGGATGACACTCCAAGAACCAGCACTGTAGCCAGTTATGGTTACCGAGTTAGGGTCACCGCCGAAAGCGGCAATATTTTGTTTGACCCAACGTAATCCAGCAACTTGGTCCTTAAGACCAAGGTTGCCTGGAGCTCGGGCGTCCCCAGTACTCACAAAACCTGAAATATTTCGTTTTTGCTATTTGGCCAAAAGAAATACTTTTCTTTAAAAAACTATTAATTCGTACCGAAAGTATGAAGCCTGTAATTGATTGTAACTAAGACAATGTCTTGGTCAAGTAAATATTCAGGTCCAAAGACATAACTTTGTGCAGAGAAACCAAAAAAACCGCCAGGATGGAAAAATACAATTACTGGTCGGTTGACCTTATCCTTAACATCTGGTAACTAAAAACAAGCAGCATATTTAGTTTATAATAAAAGTATCATTATATTTCTGAAATAAAACTAAAAAGAGAAAAAATTACCTTTCTTGTATAAACGTTAAGTCTCAAACAATCCTCACTGGTTAGTTTAGGGACTGCCGGAAGAGGACAAGAAGGTCCCTCCTTGGAGGCATCGAAAACGTCGGTCCATGGATCCACGGGCACAGGTGGCTGTATCACAATAGAGTATATAATAGCTTTACAATAACTACAATAAAATTAAACAATATCGTTTTGTTATAGCTTTTAATTTCCTTTATCATTTATTAAAAGGTATTTTACTTTAAAGCGACCTTCTCCCGCGGTAGATTTGCCGAACCTCACTCCTCGAAAGGCATATATGGTCTTGTTTAACCTAGTACTCATCAACGAGCCCTTGATTCGTCCAAGAGGAGTCCTGACTTCGGGATCAGTTGCATGGCTGCCTACTATCATGCCGCACATCGCCAGCAACAGCATCGGTTTCAGACGGAAAGTCATATTCAAGGTTCGCTATGACACTGAATCTTCCTCTGTCGGGAATCTTGCATTTTATACATTCGAACACGTCATGATTGACTCGCGTAAAGAAGTATGTTTATTGAGAGTAACAAAATAAAACCTCGAGTTTTCCGCTTTACTTCAGCGAAATATACGAGGAAAGATAAAGGGTCACCTTAACGGCATTTCGAGATTGATACTGTATAATCTTACTATTTATAAAATTATTAGAAGATTAAAAATTAATGTTTAATACTTTTAAATATTGTCCTAAATTTCTTAATCCTAAATTTCGATAGTAACTAAATTTCTTAATAAGAAATTAAGGAGATAAATTTTCCCAAAAATAACGAATCGAATTTCTCCTTGGTTATTCTAATCATCACTGGGCCTTAAACTAATTTCTTTAACCATTAATCTAATTCTACTCTAATTTAATTTAGTCAGTAATTAAATCATCTGGTTGACCATTTATAAACCTTTCAACTACAGGTACATTAGGTTCAAGCACTGAAGACCAAATCAATAGAGGATTTCTGTACCATGTTTTTAGAGAATAATTGTTTTTTTATAATAATAGAATATTTATTAGTATTATTAATTACTACGCAGGCAAAAGAATTGATTTTCTTATATATAAATATGAATTTCAGAGAATAGAAGCAGGAAAACGTTGAAATATTTTATTGAAATCGTGTTTAGTATAACTAAGGTTGACAGTATTAATACATTTTTCATGTCGTTTTTATATTTTGCACGTATTTTTTGGAGTTAATTATTCCGGAAATCGTTCATTAGAAATTTAAATTGAACATTTACAAATGATATTGATAAAGATAAAGCGAAGTTTAGGTTTCTATTAGTACGTTCTTTGAACATTATTATAACAATATGAATTTTTAATTACAAACTTATTATTTAATAAACATATCAATTTAAAATATAATATAAAATAAATCATTTAGTATATAATATTTAGTTAATCTAAAACATATACTGATATGTAAAAGTAAAGAATAAAAACATCCTACAATATTTAAAACGTTTATTTGAAATAATATAATATATATATCACAGCAACAAAGGACATTTATTGTCTAGTTGATGGAATCGGTAACAAGGGAAACAATCTTTCCCATAGTTCCATACGCTCAGGATAAACTTTGTTTTTCATTCTCATTTCTTCATTGATATCCAAATAATTTTGCTCCTTCGGATTTAGCGGTGTCCATGTCACACCTTTGAAAGCATTGTTATTTTTAGGTATTGGATTTCCAGTGTTTGCGAAAGTTTCCCATAACGTGGTTAATTTTTCAACCATTTTAACCTCAGGATCAGTGGCATTAAAGAATGGAAAACCAAATGACATATAAAAGATGTACTGCAAATCATCTTGATGAACAACGCCTGCGAAAATACGTGAAAATAATAAGTTACTGTGAGAATATTACTTTGCACACGAATTTGATAGTTTAATGCAAATAAAAAATACTTTACCGTAAGGCTTTTTGGTATCGCTCCAGACAGCGAAGCTGAATCTGCCTTGATATGTAAATTGATAACGGTAAACTGGAGCACTCGAATACTGGCCTAACAGTTGAGCAGTTCTATGCGTTGGAAAATCTATCTGCGAATCTGAGTAGATCTAAGTACGAGAATGAATTGTTTCCATTATAGAAATATATTTTTAATCGACAGTTATTTGAGAAATCTAACTTTGTAATCGAATCTTACCACTCCAAGATTTCTGCCATTTTCTGCTGTGATAGGTTTATCATTAAAGTAGAATTTTTTCAACTGTGCACTTATGTTTTTGGAACGCTGAGTTCCCCGTTGATATTGAAAACTAATAGGCGCCGCAAAATCCCAATTTTGCGTCAGATTTCTATAGATTGTGTCATCGCCATTTAAAGCTTGTTCAAGAGCAACTGAAAAATTAATTATTTTTTACATCGATGTAAATAAAGAAATAAGAATTTGTATTCTAATTGAAATAAAGAATTATAAAAAGCATATTTACTCATAGGTAAAGAGTCAAATTCATTCTTTGTCGTTCCTATAACTACTGGAACATGTTGGAATTGCTTTAACCTAAGTAAATCGACTGGTTGAGCAGTGAGAAATCTCTCAACACCAGGTATATCGGGTTCAACAACCGGAGACCAAATTAGGACTGGGTCGCCATACCATTCCTTTAATAAATTAACACAAATTAATCATCTCTTCGTTGGTAATAATAAGTATAAACTATCCATTTAACTCACCGCAAACTTCGGCTGCGAAGCCGTAATATTCTGGAACGGCACAGTCTTGAGGCACTTAAAAGCTTTCTCTACGCTGTCGGTGGGACAGTTAACAAAACTGGCCTGTTTGATAACCAGATGTTTCTGTTCATTGGGTAAAAGATCGGGTACTGTGGGTCCACCACTCATTGCGATGACTCGGTGAAACAGGCCCTTCGACATAGGCGACATCATGTGGAAGATAACACTCCATGCTCCGGCACTGCAGCCGGTAATTGTGATTGAGTTTGGATCTCCACCGAATGATGCGATGTTCTGCTTAATCCAGCGTAAAGCAACGACTTGGTCCTTGAGACCCAAGTTGCCCGGTGCGTTGGCATCTCCGGATGCTATGAAGCCTAAAAAAAAATGAAAGTTCGTGTAAGAATTGCGCCTGACCGGATTCGACACTCATCTACTTAATGATCGGTCAATTACATTTTTACTTAAAGTAAGCTTTTTCTATTCTTACCTAGTGTACCAAGCCGGTAATTGACTACGACTAAAACAATGTCTTTGTCGAGATAATATTGAGGGCCAAAAATAGAACTTTGTCCAGAGAAACCATAGAATCCACCAGGATGAAAAAATACGATAACTGGCCGGTTCACTTTATTTTTAGAGTCTGGCAGCTATAATATAATATGTTATAGTATAATAAGGTAAATTCATCATATTTATTCCTATCATTTATAGTAATAAATTACAATTAACAATTATGTATACGTTAGAAAAACGTACTTTGGTTGCATAAACATTGAGTCGCAAGCAATCTTCGCTACTTGTTTCTGTATCATCATCCCGCGGACAAGTAGGCCCTTCCTTTGTCGCATCGAAAGTATCGGTCCATGAATCAACTGGTTCCGCTTGCTGAAAATCGAATTTGATGCTTCAATTTTTTGCAAGAGTACCCTTTTAAATATAACTTTCTTTAAACTAAATTTTGATAAAAAACTAAGTGTTCTTTGAAAAATGTTTCTCATGCTTCTTATCCACACGCTCAATTCACTTTCTTATCATCTTTCAAAAATGTTTACGATATCCTTTTCTTTTCATACCTTAAACCGTCGCTCTCCCTCCGGTGACTTTCCGTACCTTACCGCCCGAAATGCATAAATAGTCTTATTCAGTCTTGTACGCATAAGCGAGCCCTTGATCCGTCCCAAAGGGGTTCCGACTTCGGGTTGCTGGTCTGCGGCATAGCAAGTCGCTACTAAAGCACAGAGTAGCAACAGAAATAATTTAATGCTGAAGGACATGTTCACTCGAACACGTCTCTAGACGCACTGATCACGAACGTGAAAGCACTTTAGTTTATAAGCTCCGAGCGCCTCTGTTAATATTTGCTTTTAGTTTTATCGGTTGCGGTGTTATTTTTTTTAGATTATTTATGAAAAGAATATAAATTTGAAAATAAAAAATCTAAACAAACTCGTATCTTAAATATAGATAATTAGATAATTATTTATAAATTCAACCTTTCCTTACTCAACTATTTATAAATTTAACAATTTGCGTGAGATCTTCACGTACAATAAGACAGTCAATTATTGTTTTAGAAGAATTTTCCTTGTAAAGAAGTCATTATGATAAAATACATTGAAATGAACATTTCATTTTATGCGTTTAAAATATCGACAATGTTTTAAATATCACAGATTCCTATACCAAATTTAACTGAAATCATAACTAAAATTTAAATTTACGTAAAAGACTTCCATAAATAATTAAAAAGAAGTTTTTGATTACAAATCTAAAATTTTTTTCTGAGCTTAAGCTCGTCTTCAAAAATTTTTATTTATAAACCAAACAAATGTCATTGCTTTTTAAAAAAAAAACGGCAAGCTGTGTGAGCGTCATTTTTTAAAAAATATTTTCCTTAAAGCAGCGACCCACGTAAACAATACAAATAAAGTGGACAACCTTAGCTACGTTATTAGCTAGAAATAATTATTAAAACTAACAAGAAACGTAGATGAAGCATACATAATAAGGAAATATTATTTTCATCTACATTAATGAACCTGATCTGCAACATTTTATAACTGTATTTATCGACACTATTATGAGATTTATATATACTTTTCCTTGTTGTTACAGTGTAATGCTTTAGTTATAGATAACTTTATTTGAAATGTTTTCCTTCTAAATACTGAGAATCATGTACAAATGTGTGATAATGATAATTGTTAAATAATAAATCAATGTATATCAATGTTTTAATAATTATTTTTGCGTCACGAATGTTTCAAGAATTCTATTTAATAAATTTCAAATTAACTTTGAAAATTATTTTATGTTTGTTACAAATTTATGTAATTTTTTTATGATAGTTATTTGCCGAAGACAGCAAACATACTTTTGCCTATTTAGGCTTCCAAATCGTACCTTTAAAATGTAAAGGATTTACTTTAGTAATCAAGATAGTTTAGGGCGTAACGATACCAATTTATTCACAGTTTCAAGATACGATTAAGAAACTGCCCCTGTTGGATGGCCAACTGCTTTCGGTGCTGTGGGAGCGGTTCCGGTAATACAGGAGAGCCACTCGAGGCAATCATTCGATGACAAAACGTTTTTAGAGCCCGCACACGCACCGCTGATGGTTACAGAATCGGGGTATCCGCCCAAAGCAGGAAATTTAATCTTTTGTAAAGTTTGTTATGACCTAAATTTCCTGGGACACGATGATAAATGGATGATCCTAGGATTTATAAAAGCTTTGAACGGGTAAGAAATTTTTAGTTTTTATCGTTCTCATGTCCAAAAAAATGTTTAAGTAAATTGGCTTACTTAATAAAACAAAACGATAATTAACGATAACGAAAATTACATTTATATTTAATAGTACTGACGGAAAATGCTATCGGAAAATACAGCTGACACTTGGTGTACCACTAAGTGTCAGCAAAGAAATTAAATAATTATTATCTCTCCTAAACGCATAGTCGAAAAGCCTTTGGTTTTTCCAACAGAAATACAAACTTCTAAGGTTTCTTGGAAGTAATAAGAAAATAATAGTTTTACACTCTTCGAAAAATCTCTATTTTATACATCATGATAAAATGCTACTGATTTCACTGACAAAATGTAACTTAACGGATTATTTAGCAGTATCTATTACATATATAAGTATATAAAATTATAATTTAATTTTATAGATAATTACAAAATTAGTTCCAATTTGTAATAGAGAAAGGTTTTTAAAATTGAATTGAATTAAAATTTTATAAGCCATAAATCCCAGTAAAACATGTTTTATCTCTCATTTTTTTCAGAGCCAAGATTTCGAATAATCATTTTTACAAGAATATATCTGTATTTAATCAGTTGTTGAGTAAACTGAATTTGATTTTGTTATCAAATATGTATTCAGACATTTCGCAAAAAACGTGAAAGTGAACCAATTAATTTATGCCATATAAATCAATGATAACAATTAAAATTGTTGTAATAATCGTCATTTTATTTTTTTATTTCAAAGAAAACAATGTATCCCAAAAATTTATTCTGTTAGTACATAAATTACTCATCATTACTAAATTTTTACTAATTTCAAACTTGATTATTTTTGTTAAATGTTTCCCAAGTAACTCCTTTGAATAAAGAATTATTCTCTGGTATTGGATACAACATGTGTAGGTGAACCCTGCGGGATCCGACACTTTGACCAATTAAATGGTGACTAAGTTTCGGTCTCCGCCAAATGTTGAACGTGGTTTCGAATAAAATGCAAAGCTACACAACTTAATCCTCGAGGCCTAAATTACATGGCGCATGTTTAACTTTTAAGTAGCAATTTAACTTTATTTAATATCAGTTTAAAACCTTAGTATTTTATTAAAGATTCTTCATGATTTCATGCAATTTATGTATTGTGGTCCGAACATATAGCTTTGACTGGACCGAATCCAATATCCGCCCGGGGGGGAGAAATACAACTGACTGGTAGCTTTGTGGACTTGTTATTCTTGGATGATAACTATAAACATTCAATAATAGTATAAAGATTTCATAAGCTTTGTATTAATTATCTGGTATACCCGAATCGTGTAAATATTTAAAGCTAAGCAGTCTTCTGAAACGTATTTTCCCTCAGGACACAGACACGACGGGCCTTCTTCAGAAGCATCGTAAGTTTCAATCTATGGATCAATGGGAATGAATATCTGCAAGTATATTTATATAATTAATACAGATTAAACATAAATATCTTTTTATTATTTTCTCTTAAACCTTCTTTGTTCAGTCGTTCAATGAATGATGATAATTTAACGAATGATTTTGCATTACTATACAACGTTATAAGATTTTCATAATTGAGAAGCATATTAGATTTTTAATGAGTTGGTAAGCTGATTTGCCAGACGCTTAATCAACACCCAAACGCTATGTTAACTGACAAACAAGCTACCTTTTTTCGATAAAACTTCAAACGAAACTTTAATACGAAACCTATATTAAAAATAAAAATCCCTAAAAACCTAATATTATTGCGAGCGCGCAAAAAAATATTTTTACATCGTTTACTGGAAAGCCATATTGCACAAGACAGACGCGTATCGACCGCTTAAATCGGGATTGGCTACGCGCGTCTTTCCAGAGAGCCGCAATAGCGTGGATATAGGGCAGACCTAAAAATAGTCACTCGCGAGTAGAAGAAGAAGACGGACGGGGAGTCGACGAATTTTCATTTTCTTTCTCTGTTGTGCGTGTTTTTTCACGTCAGATTATGTGCTACCTTTTCTTTTTTCATCCACTGCCGTTCGCACTTGACTTGCGGCAGCTGTTCCGGTCAGTTCTACGTTTCTTACTCGTTTGCGCGCAAAAGTGACGACAAAACGGTTCGCGTAAATTTAAATAAAGTCTTGACGGTTCGATCTTTTTAACCAACAATATTCAGAAGTCTTTTATTTTTAATAAACGCGTTTAATAAAATATTTTAAATTTAGTGAGGTTATTGTTGTTGTTATTCGTCAGTTTGGGTATCTACTTTTCGCTTTGAAGATTTTTATATCAAAATTTTAGTATTGGATAATTAAGTCAAAAAAAAAAATAATGGATGCCATAACAAAAAATAATCAAGATATTACGCTTGGAAATTTCAAAGTCGCCTGTTATAGGTACAATTTTTACACTATATTATTTTTTATTGTAATTTAATAGATTATATATTTAATGTTTGCCAAAAATTCTAAATAAAATTTTCAATAAAAAGCTTTCAATAATTCTATTGTTGTTATTTGCTAATTTAAAAAACAAATGATATAATTTTACATTACAGACTTCAGTTGACTTAATGCCTTAACGCAAAAATCATGAATATGATTTTTCAAAAACTACGCGACAATGTAGCATCTCAATACTGTCAATCTTAACAAACGAGATAAGATTAAAATGCTAGAAAAATTACTTAATCAGCGTATCACTAATAATTCAATTAAAAACGACGATACAGCCGCTCTAAAATTAGCCATTCGTCGAAACAATTTTGACATGGTAAAATGCTTGTTGAAAGCGGGAGCTAATCCAAGAAGCTTAGAAGGTCACTCGAGCGAAAGCTCTTTATATTTAGCGTGTGCCAGCTCTTTAGAAATATTGACCGTGATTTTGAACCACGTAGGAGACGTACGCACCTGGAACGACGCCGGATGGAACCTTCTGCACCAAGTCGTGAGCGGTAATATTGATCAAGCGGAGGAGAAAATAAAGCTCCTGATGGATAGAGGAGCCTCGGTCAATCAGTATTCCCAGTTCGGAGGGACTCCCATGCACACCGCTATCATCAATAAGAACGACAAGCTACTCGAAGTTCTCCTGGATTATGGGGCGGATATCGAGGCTCGCGCTTGGCACCAAAGGTCACCGCTGCACATCGCTGTGGAGTACGGAACGGACAGGGCGATGCGGATGTTTATTAAGAGAGGCGCCAGGTTGAATACTAGAGACGCCAGGGGACTCACACCTTTGCAGATTGCCTATTTGAATGATCTTCCCGCGAAGCTTCAGATATTGCTGGATTTTGGAGCTGACGTGTATGGGAAGGACCAGTGTGAAGGATACTTTTGTCAAAGGGCTATTCCTAAAAGCAGTGCTGAAAGATTAGTGAAGCATATAGCTAAGTTGAAGCATCGTGGATTGTTTGTGGACGAAGTGGATGTGCGAGATTTGAAAGAAAATTGCTTCGAAGTTTACGTTGTGTATGAAAAGAGTCTTCAGGAATTGAAAAGAATGACCGATGCAATCTTTTATCAACAGCTGACGTATTATGATCTCGTAAACAAATCGGATGCGGAACTCGTTAAATACGCAAGATGCCAGATGTTTCAGGAACACATCGGAGACGATGTTTGGACAAGATTCCCAGTGTACGCTTCGGAAATATTGCATAAATTAGAACGTGTTTACATGTTGAAAAAGGAATGGAGATCGATCGAGGTACAAATAAATCCGTGTTTAAGTCCTCTTCTTCCGTCCTTAGTAATTGAAAAAATAGCTTACTTCACCGCTTTATTAAATAAATGTTAATAATGTTTACGTAAATTATTTATACCTAAATGTATTATTTGATGTACAAAATGTATATACTTGTTGATAACTACAGACAATTTTATTTATTTATTTATTTATCTACTTATTTACAATGTCATGCACAATTAGAAATAAATGTTTTTTAAATGTGATATTAAGTAATAGTATTTATTTTAATGTTATATTTCAATAATGTACAACTTTCTTACTTAAAAATGCAAAATATAAATTTATTGTTAAACAAAGAAAATTGAAAAAAATAAATAAATTGATTCACTTTAAAGCTCATCATGTATGTGTTTATTTTAAGCAAAATAGTGATCTTTTAATATGTCATATTGATTCGTTAAATGAGCAATTAAAACTTATTATTAAAATATTTTTAATTATTTATAATTAATTTCTTAACTTTCTAACTATTTTTCAACAGAGTATTTCAAGGCTGTAGGTTTGTTTCTTTTTAAATCAGACATAATTTCTTAACAAATTATTATCATATTTCCTCGGCGAAATCTTTGTAGGGTTCAAGGTAACTTGTATATTCCGTGCCGAGTTTCAACGACGAGACGCCTTCAAACAGACTATTATTTTTAGGAATCTGGTAGCCAATCTTTGCGAAGCTGGCCCACATGTCATTTTATTTTAGAGATATTTTAGAGATTTACGGGTCTTTCCACATTGAAAATTTACAAGACAGATAAAACAAGTACAGGAAATAATTTTTATTGCAATTATTTTTATAAACATAAGTTTCAAATAAAGTGCGGTCTTTTGATTCTAATAGTAATAAAAGCTCTCTAATCTTTTCAACAATAAAATATGAATTATATTTGCTTAATTATTAACAGATTTTACAAAAATTACTTTTTCAAAACAGTGCCCGACTGGGTATTCACTTTTCACTTGCTACTAATAAAGCTCAGCGATTTGTACGACGAAGAAAGAAGCTCTTCTTTCTGTTGTAATTCAGATTGCGGAAAATCATGTCAATTCATTTCGACACTTCTTGCTTATTCTACTCCGGATGCACTGATCTTCGAACACTTCAAAAGATACGTCTATTTTGTTTTCAAATAGAATTATCGTATAAAAATCATATGTCGGAACAATAAAAAATAAAGTGCGAAACATAATGTTAAGCAAAGTTCACGGAAATAGTTTCTCCCAGAGTCTCATTTCTCGGCCAAAAAAATCATTTTCCATAACGAATTCTTCTCCCATATTCAAATAACTTTTAGTTTCTGGCGTGAATCGCTCCCAAGTTACATTACCATAAAGCTCGGGCATTCTTGGCAATGGTTCACCTGTTTTAGCAAAGTGTACCCACAACTCCGTCAGCCTCTTAACCGTTACAATTTCTGGATCGCTGTCAGTGAAAAGAGGCTGTTTTGCTAGTGGATGATAAATGTCATTTTCAACGTTGAACAAGTATTGAAGATCGTCATTGTGGGCCACTCCAGCTGAAAAATAAAAATTGCGTATTAGTAAAGTTATCAAAGAAACTAAATCAAAAGAAATATTAAGCAAAATTTTGTACAGGAAGGTTTCTTGTTATCCCTCCAAACTCGAGTACTATATCGACCTTTGTAAGTGAATTTATAAAAGTAAAGAGGGCTTCGTGAGTTTCTGGATATCAACATTGCAGCTTTATAAGCAGGAAAATGGACGATGGCGTTGGCGAAAAGCTACAAAAAGAAATTCATTATTTTTGCTCTTTTTGTTGAGTTAACGATTATTACGGAAGCCCTCACCCTTCGTAAACAATCTGAATTTCTTAATGACAATTTCTCATGGCCAAAGTAGAATTTGTAGAGCTCGCAGCTAATGAACTCTGAGTTATCGGTACCTCGTTCATATCCAAAACAGATTGGCGCCAGTTCATCCCACTTTTCGTTTAACTCTCGAAACATTTTATCGTTTCCTTCTAAGGCTTCTTCGATACCGCCTGAAAGTAGGTAGTAGAAAAGTTCTTTACGGTATTTAAGGTTTGACAGTTCCAAAATTAAATATCATTACTTGAGACCAGGAAACTAAATTCGTCTTTTGTCACTCCAAATATAAATGGAACTTGATAAAGTTTTCCTCGATTGATTAACTCTACAGGATCATCAGGTAAAAACCTTTCAACGCCGTTAATCTCGGGTTCAATCGATGGATACCAAGTAACTATTGGGCAACCATAAAATTCCTAAAAGTTAAATATTTCATCATATTTTTGAGAATTTTATATAGACATTATATTCGATCTTGCATTCTTAAAACCATAATCTCAAATAGAAGCTCTTTTAAAAGTGTCACGTGTAAAAAATGTTTCATTTACATCTAACAAATACCATATTATAAATTTCACCTTAAAAGCAGTGACGGTCTCTCCGAATGCTTCCGCTGGTCTTTCTTTTAGACACTTCATCATCACGTCCATATTTTCAGTACTACAGTTAAGCAATCTAGCCTGCTTCGTGGCTAAATCAATTTGCTCTCTTTGTGCTGGTATCGGAGTGATCATAGAGCCACTCATTCCGATAGCCCGATGGAACAGTCCTCGGGACATCGGCGAAACCATGTGAAGTATAATGCTACGTGATCCAGCACTCTGTCCAGTCAAAGTTACACAATACGGATCACCGCCAAATGAAGCGATATTGTCTCGAATGAAGCGCAGGGCAACGACTTGATCTTTGAATCCGTAATTTCCAGATGCTCGATAGTCGCCAATGTTTAAGAAACCTTTAATTACGACCTTAGATTAATAAGCTTTGTGGTATTATTTAATGTATAAAAATATAAGGGTTCACTAAACTACTATTTACCTAACGATGACAATCTGTAATTGATTGTGACTAAAACCACGTCATGATCAAGAAGGTAACGAGGTCCGAACAGAAAGCTTTGTGAAGATTCTTCTGAAAATCCTCCTGGATGTATAAAAACAATAACTGGTAATTTTTTGTACGGCTTTGTCTGTCAAATAAAAAGGTTTAGACATTTATGAAGTTGGTCTCTGGTAATTTAAAAAATTCATTTTATTTACGTTTTTTGTATAAACGTTTAAAGTCAGGCAGTTCTCCGAAAGATTTATTCCGAGACTTTGTATGCAGGCTGGGCCTTCTTTAGAAGCATCAAGCACATCCTTCCATGGTTTTACCGGAACAGCATTCTAAAGGACAGTCAATATTTTTTTACAGAGAGTAAAAATAAATTTTGAAAGCAGCAAAAAAAGAAATATAAGAAATATCACTTTTTATTCCAAGTAAATTAGGAATGATACACGATTTAATTTGGTCTACAGATAAATGCAGATAATTTCCTTTTTTTAATTTGATTAGAAGAAACGTAACTAGAAACTTTCCAATCATCAGTTCATCGCCTCCGAAGTGTATAAACATATTTATATAATTTCGTAAAAACAAATATAATTGAAATTTAAAGAAAAATTTAATTCTAATAAAGTATTACTCTAAAAATTAAAGAAAATAATTTTATCTTGCCTTGAACCGCAATTCTCCAACAGGTGGTTCAGCAAATGGAATTCCTCGAAAAGCAAAAATAGTTTTCCCTAAACGAGTTTCCATTATCGATCCTTTAATCTTTCCTAATTGTGTACAAACTAGAACATCTTCATCCGATGCATTAATCTTCATTATTAGAAGTAAGACAAGTAATATTTTGTATCGCATGTTTATTTCCAAGTACACTGTAATATTGAATAAAAATAGACAAATCAATTTTACAAGACTAATAAGGACTGTCATAAATTATATTTGGAGAATATTACGCTAAATGGATTAAAATTATAAACATTTTTTAAGTGATGTAACGATTGGAAGTCACAATAAACTTGAGTATTTGCAGGAATCTGACAAATCTTTGAAAGAATAAAAAAAAGATAAAAAATTGAGTCTATATAAAAGAACTTTTACCAGTGCTATTAACAAACTGAAATGCTAAAATTTAAATTTGTAACGTAATTCTTTTAACAGATAAGGTTAAGACCTTCGTCGTGCCTTCCCGACTCTCACTTTTGCTACTACTCAAAAGCATAATGAGTAGATCAAAAGTATAGTTTAAAATGTAACAATAATAAAGGAATAAATTTACTTATTTTACAAAAAATTATATACATTCAATAAACGTCACATCAGAAATTAATAAATATTTCAAAACAATATTAAATAATAAAATAGCCGCAATAAAAATAAATACTTGCCTTATATTATTCTATTTAAATGGTATAAATAATTTTTTTGAATAATAGTGTTATTCTCCAGTAATATATTTACCACATAAATAATGACTGAATGCGGCTGCTTGCAAATCTTTTTTAAGACTGTAGAACCTGCAGAATTACAATGGAGCAGTATTGTTCGAATCTTTGTTATTATCAAATGTTTAACTCTTTTTCTTCTACTCTGAGTGATTAATGGGCATTGTATGTCTCAGTGTATTTTTAAGTTCACATAAATGTGGTAGAAGTGTACAAGGATTTTTTTCATCTTTACTTGAATAATTAATATTAAATTTAATACTAGGTTAATTTTGATGTACTCTCCATTCGTTATTCATTTTTTTTGCTATCATTAGTAAGAAGTCAACATCTGCGAATATTTGAAATTTCTTTCTCATTTCGAACCTTGCAAATAAGATTTTCAGCAAAATAGGCCCACATTGTTGTTAATCGAATTACAATTAAATAAATTGGATCGATCTTATTACTGTACCCAAGAGTAGGGAACTTTAGTAATCCTTCTTCATAATTCTTTAAAAATACGATAAAAATATTTTAAGTACCGAATGCACGTGATTCTCAATGATGAAAATAGAATTTTTTAAAATTGAATTAAATAATATTGAAACAGAAATTATGTTACAATCAACTTCGGTATCTATTTTTTTCAAAAATATTAATCCCAATAAAGGGATTTTATTTAATTAATGGTTTCAATGAACCTGTACAGCATAAATCTAAATAGCACCTGAAAATTCGTCAGTGCTTTGCCAAAACCACCGACAGCTTTCGACTTCATGGAAGCGAACATCTTTTCCATACTATCAATAGGGCAGCCTAATAAAAAAGCTCAGCTCGCTTGATAGCCAAATGCTTTTGATGCAATGGTAACGAAGTGTAGTACCTGGACTTTATCCTTCAGCCCGTTTTTGCCTACAGGGGCGTGTTCGTTGTCTGTACTGAAAAAGCCTATTAATAAGCATGATTTAATAACCAGAAGTGTAAGTAAATTTTGAGTTATTAAAAGTATTGTAAGATTTTTTTATCGTTAATATGCTATAGATTTACCTCAAGTATGTATTCTGCCTCAAAATTAGAGCTTTGCCCAGCAGAACTATATATGGAAGCCTCCTTGATGAATGAGTATAATGAACGGTTTCTTGATTGGATTTTTATCTACTGGTGATGATATCTAGGTGATATCTGATAGGATACATTCTGGAAGTGCTGTTGAAACTATGAAGTTTGAAAACGGACTAATGCGTTCCTGATTTGAAGTTTGAAAATGAACTATTGCACTCGTGATTTGAATTTTCAATGATTCGCTTATTTGTGAGTAAAAAAAGAATGAATGAAGTATAATTTAGATAATTTGTTCCGCGCTATGAATGGATTGCGAATTATGAATGAGTTTGCAATTTTCATTGCTCGATTCTTAATTTTAATGATTCAAAAGAAATTCAGTTTTTTTTTTTTTTAAATAAATCTGTACAAAATTGAAATTTTGTAATTTTTTGTTTTTAAAAATCCTACCATTTGTATAATTATCTTAATACGTATGCATTTTTAATTTTAAGTTTTCACGTTTATTTATTTGACTTTTACGGATTTCAAAAAATCGTTTCTCCTTGTATCGATTGCGAAAAGCGAATATAGAAAAGAATAACAAAGCAGTTTTTCTCCTTATATGAGTATTACGATTATATCACTTTTATGATTACTCGGCCGTCGTGCATGACATCGAATGGTTCTGAATAAATAATGAACTTCCTCGTTCAGAATACTCAATGACATGGAAACAGTTGTAAACTTAGAACGAATTTTATGAAATTAAAAATAAATAAATGTATTTAGTAGCTGCTAAATTCTAAAGTAAAAATTTAATAATATCCATAATTTTCAGTTATCATGACCTCTTTTATTTTACCAAATATTCATATAAATTCTCTGAAAAAATACAGGCCAAAATAATAAGTAAAAATCATAACGTGACAGAAGTTTCGTTTCATATGTTTTTTTTGGCCATCATTATCAGCCCTCGGATTGAAAATCAGCGTCGACAGCTTCGTCGGCGACCGACCTGATTCCCGAACGACTAGCCAATGTACTCGCGAAGTCACCTTCGTCCGTGTCCACGTCCGAGTACAGCACGGATTTCTTACTGCACGCATCCTTCTCCAGCGTCCTCCTCGATCTCTTCGTGCACCTGCTCTCCTCGTCTTCCTCGCATTCGTCCTCGTCGTCGGACTCCATGCACTCCTTGTTGAGCAACCCGGCGCGCTTCCTCTCCTTCAACTGCCTGCAAGCTCCGACGGGGTCGAAGACCGGATCGATCGTCGGGGCGTAGGCTATGCGGTCGATCGGTCTTTTCTCCTTTGCCTTGGTCGAGGCGCACGATTCTTCGCCTTCGTCCTCGTCTTCGCACTCGTCTTCGTCCTTTTCGCACTTCAATTTACTCTTGTACTTCTTTACTTTCGGAAGCTTTTTGCCGAACTCCTGAAAGGAGCGAGGAAAGGTTTTCGACTCACTCGAAGGGTGACAAGAAATCGTAATGCAACGGAACGAAACGTACCGGCGGCGGAATTATGACTCGATCGTATTCGTCCCTCTCGCGAGGCGGGTCCCTTTTCACGGGCTCACTGGTGTGTTTCGGCTGAGCCAATTCCTCGACTCGTGGAGAAGCGGTGGCACTCAAGGCACCCTTTTTCACCTTTCCAAGCCTGTTGGCGTCGCACATCGAAGGTGCGAACTTTTTCGGCGTCGCCATTCTTTCTATGTCCGGGGTAGCTGCGCACAAAGGTGGTAGGATACGTTGCAAATACTCATTTCAATAAAAGTCTGCAATTACCTTCGTAATTCAAAGCACCCTTCGGTACTGGCGCAGGCAGCTGCTTGCAGATGACGACCTCGTACCGCCAGTGGTTCTTCTCCTTCATTCTCTTCTCCTTGGCCTCCTCGTCCTCTTCGGGGAACACCAATCTCATCCTCTTTTTTGTCTTCTTCTTCTTCTTCTGTTTCGACCTCTTCTTTCCCGATCTGTCACCTTCGGATTCCTCGCACTCGTCGTCGGCTTCGTCGGCTTTCTCGGCGTTTTCGTCCTCGCAGACTTCGTCGCCTTCAAGCTTCCTTCGTTGATTTTCCTGTCCGGATATTCAATGTGTTAAAAGCTGCCCTTACACGAAACTGTTTTCCTACCTCGATCTTGTCACTTACGTAGTACTTCATCCTTTCTGCTCTCCGCGCCTCTTCTTCTCTGTTGCACAGCCTCTCGTCTTTAATGCACAATTGCTTTCTTAGGCACTTGACGTAGTTCCAGCATTGTTGAGCTTCGTCTACAGGCTCCTCTTCTTCTGGTCTCGGGGTTTTGTACCACTCTTCCAGCGCTTGTTTCCCTCTCTCGTTCAATTCCTTGGGAAAGCGCTTTCTCCAGCCTTTTCCCTCGTCCGTGCGCAACTCTTTTAGGACTCGGTAGTTTGGAATCGACAAGAATTCCACCCAGGGTGTCAGCTGCAAAAAAAAACAAAAAGAAACATCAATTGTACTGGAATATTAATCTAATCGAACCGCAAAACTACCTCCTTCGGCTTCTTCCTCTTCTTCTCGCAGTCCTTCGTGAAATCGCGGCACCACTTGTCGGGACAGAAAATCTTCGGTATGGCCAGCCAGCAGTCCTTCGGTGTCGGCTCGTGCATGAGGGCGCACTTGGACACCGGCCTGGGAAGCTGGAGGCACGGGATGTCGCAGCGATCCTTGGGCATGGCGAGGCACTGGATGAGCTCGCTGGCTTTGTACTTGAGGGCGGCCGGGTTGATGCAGCGCTGCACGCAGTGATCGTCGTCCCGGTACTTCGGTATCGCCAGGCATCTCAGTCGCTTGCTGGCACGGACTCTCAGCGTCGACTTCGAGATGACACGGACGAAGCAGCGACATTCGGGAGGCACCGGATCGATCTTCGGGATGGCGAGTTTCTTGTACCGCTTCAATTCCTTGATGAGCACTGACGGGCCTCGGTCCTGCGAGGGACGAAAATAGGGATGAAAACGAAGATTTTATATTATTTGGTAAATTCAGCTGGTTTCGTTGGGGAAAGAAAATAAATGACATAAAAGTAAAGCATCGATTGAATTACATGTGTTCTCTTAGAGATATGGATTATTTTCAGGTTATAAGGTGTTGAATTGCATAAAATGAAAAAGTATTGATGGCGCACTTTAAAGTGTTGTAAAATTACAAATACTTAAACTTACTATAGGTTCAGGAGGAGGCAATGTTCGAGGCACTCCTTTGATAGCGACCCAATCGTCAAATTTATCCCAATCCTCGGGCCCTTTAAAACATCCTTTTAAATTGAGTTTTCGTGGTTTAAGCCTGTAATAGAAATGTAGAAGTAGACTAGTTACACGGATGCGTTGAAAATAATTTACTGATTTCAATAGTTTGTCTTAAAATCCATACCGGATCTTTCCCTTCCTTTTTTTCGGCTTCTTCTTTGGATCAACAGCTTTATTTACCGCCGGCATTTGATAAAACTTTTCTTTTTTCTCTTAGTTTACAATTTTTTTGTATTTTTAATATTTTATTTTCGATTTATGCTTGTATTAATTTTGAATTTAGAATTTTGATTATGTTAAATTTTGAGAGGCCATGTTAACCAACTTATTTGCTCAAACTTATTTGGAGAGAAGTTAGTTGAATGATAGTTTTTGAATACTTCATTCTATTCCAATTGCTGCGCAAATTAAATTTAAAATTTCTTTTTGTAAAAGTTTCACAATTAATAAACTTGAAAACATATTTAGTAACTAATTTAAACGTTTTCGAGTTTTTTTAATTAGCGCAGAGGAAAATAATGAAAATTTTGTACATTCTTATAACGGTAGCTTTACATTTAAAAAATATTTAAAAAGTTAGAGCCTAAATTTAAACAAGAGATTTGCAAAAAATTCAAATAGAAATATAGAAATTGAAATTAAAAGTCCAAAACCTAACAAAATAAACACAAATGACATTTGCTCTAAAGTTACTGCTCTGATCTTGGTATGACTGATATCTTTTGCGAATTTTTTTGGTAAATTAAAGAAAAACAAATTAATTCCAGTTTCCTCTAATCGGTAATAAACGTCATTCATTCTTTTTCGAAGAATAAAGTGATCGCGAACAAGGTAAACGTAATTCATAGCGTAGTTATTATTCACAGCAATGTGCATTTCATTGCTTTGTTTTACACTTTCATAAACCGATATGCAATCAGACATACATGCTATTTTGTTATTAAACCGCAATCGATTGATGCAAAATTCAAAATTATCTTCCTTCTTTATGTTATTATACAGCGGGCTTTCGGAAAAGTATTCCATCAGCGATCCGTGTGTATAAACTGTATAATTCAAATCGATCAAATCTTCTTCTGAATCGGCATAAGAACGATACGAAGGTGCAGAAACCACTGATTTTAAATTACTCTGAAAGTAGAAGTTTACAAACATCGCTAGAAATACCGAACAGGCGAAAGTAATTTTTTCTTTTTTTGAGTGTGGCTGGTAAACAGTTGGTACACCTATTAAAGAGCGTAAGACATTCAAAAGAACTTGAAAAAAATTCTCCTGCATCAGGTAAGAAAAGATAACGGTAGTTTTTAAAATGACGATGATAAATACAGTAAAAAACGAGATCGGAATCAGAGCTTGAATTTGTTCTTTCAAGCTCAATACTACTTTCTTGCTGACAAAACAAAAATTTGATTCTTTGAAGGTATGAATCTGATTTTTCCAACTATTTGTGTTCAGTTGACGTTCTAGAAATAAGTCGTAATTCCCGTAAAAGAAGTATCGATACAAACCGTGAGGATGTCCTTCTTTGTCGATTTGACTGTG
>UCOM01000931.1:0-55821 GCA_900474385.1 Ormyrus pomaceus
TTTAGCTTAATTTTATTGCAAATTTTTATTTAGCTATAACTTTTGAACAAATAAAGATATTTTGATGTAATTTTTTTTAATCGATAGGATTTTAGCTCGCCTTTCGAATGCCGATAGTTAAAATACTGTACCATTAATAGTTGAGAAGTTATACGTGATTTTAAAAAAATCGATTTTTCTTAGATTTTTGCTAAGAGCACAAACTTTTGAAAAATCGAGCGTTAGGCCGAACGGACGCGGCTTCCTTCATATACTCTCCTTATGAGTAATATGTAGGTACTCAAATATTGGATCTTGGTTTGAAGTAGTATGTAATAGTCTTGTATTTTTCGCCATCGGTAAATCAAGTGCAGTTGTACCGCGCAAGGATAGAAAAAGTAAATGATAAAAAAAAACCTGTAAAAAATGGTTGAATATTAATTTTGTTATCATAATCTTTATCTTTCCTCAAACGAAAGAAACCTAAATAACAAGGGACAGTAACCAAAATTTGCAATTCAAATCAATTTCATTTTTCATGATAAATCTTATGTTGCGATTGTGCAATAATTGATCCAGAAAGAATTACGAGATTTCTAAATTTTGAGGCGGAATCAGACATCATTTAATAATAACTAACCGAAAAAGTAATATGCCGTTTGCCATAGTTTTTCATTTGTCACTGAATTGAATAAGGAAAAAGACCTGTTGCGTTTTCATCGTCACCAAATGGAAGAGGTCAAGTATCAATTCTGTGTACAATCTTACAATTAATTCTATGAAGAATGACAGTGTAACAAACTTAATAGAGTAACAATAAGATCTGAATTAAATGTCTTCACTTATATACATAACATACATAACAGGATGTGCAACATTTAATCAGCATTATGATTAAACGAATTTAATTACCGAAAAATTTTGCCCCTCAAGTAGGGTAGTCTTATGATTCTGCGAGGAATGCGCTAAAAGCTAAAGTATATTCCTCAGCTTTTTGAAAACTTTCTAGTTTGAGGTAAATCAAATTTTAAAGCTTTATTTTAACAAATCTATATTTAAAATTGTTACTAGACGCTAAAAAGGTGTTTAACAGCTTTATTTAAATTAAAATAAGGTATTAACAAAACCATTTATCAACAAATAAGTTCTCTCGGTGTATCTTAATTAAACGCCATTTACGCAGCATTAAAACTGTAAGTTTACATCTACATCAAGTTTCAGAAGAGGTATTTTAAAATCAGTAGTTTTTAAAGAACCTTCGAAAAAACTCATATATACGTATATACATTTACCCACAATATTAATAACACGAAGCCTGGCATTACCTTCTTACTCCCGCGGCCCTTTAAAGCTCTCCCGAGTGAAAACAGTCCCCCGCTCCAAAAACAACAAGCACACGCGTCTCCCC
The DNA here is from genome assembly GCA_900474385.1 of Ormyrus pomaceus. NCBI lineage: Eukaryota > Metazoa > Arthropoda > Insecta > Hymenoptera > Ormyridae > Ormyrus > Ormyrus pomaceus. Next base: position 1,388 of record UCOM01000931.1, read on the forward strand.
CTCTAAAAATACTCGGCACCGCGCGCGTTCAAACATTCCACTCCATTCCAATTACCTCGCGCTCTCCCAATGACCTCCCCTCGCAAAAAAAAAAACGTCCGATCCCCAATAAAAGCCACGGCGGCGGCGGCGAGCAATACGGACGCGCCGCCCACGCGGCGCGACTTCCCGGACGGCGGGCGCAAATCGTCGCGCGGCGCGCCTATTGGCAATGACATTGCCAAGCTCGCGCGCCGAGGCCAATTTTCCGTCAATGGGCGCCGGGGGCTGCCGCCGCCGACGCTGGCTAAAAACGCCGCGAGGAGCGACGCCGCGGACGAGGTATAATGAACCCTCGGCCGACACGGCATTCCGCGCACGTTTCGCGCCCGCGAATCAGGCGCGAGCAAAGCCGAGAGCTCGTTTGCGCGATAAAAGAGCCGGCTGCCGGAGCGGAGAGGTGCCGACGAGCGGCTTATTCGACTGTTCGGGCTATTTCGGGGGATGGATCGAATGGCTTCGTTTGGAGAGTCAGGTTTGCGGGGGAGGATGCGTTGCGGTGCGGAGAGCTTTTTTCAGGCAAATTATTAAGATGTAACTAGCGGGTTCATGAGAGCGTGATAATTAAGGTGTGGCGTTTAAGGCTTTTATTATTTGAAAGATTAAAGATAATATTATCACATAATATTATTTTACTTATCAGTTATTAATACCTTAGTAGAATAATAATTTTAGTAGAAATATATTTGAACGTTTTTTGCTCTTATTTGTACTGTTGAAAACTCTAATTTGTTTTTTATTATGAAATAATAAGAAAAATAACTCAAATAATTTGTTCTGAGTTATCATCACTTTAATAACAAATTGATTTGCAGTATATTATCTACACTTTATGTACATTTGATTTCCTTAATTCTCGATCAACAAAAACTACCATTTACATTTAATTAAATATGTGAAGATAATTTTTTAGTCTCTCGCGAGATTAATTTTTTATTTGCGTAAAAAAAAGGACTCGTCATTCTCTGTTGGAAGATGAAAAACAATATTTATAAAGTAGGTCAAGGTTTATTGTATAATTGATAAGAGTTTACTAACGTAAAAGTGTATACTTTGCAAAAAATCTAAGTTAATTACCTTTCTTGCTTTCTGCCATGTAACCAATTTTTTCGCCAAGACAATAAAAGCCAATTAAAAAATCAGGCTAAATGCGTATAATGTTTTTGTCAAAAAAAAAAGAAAAAAAAATATTTGTCTCAACGAGGCAAGAAAATTTCCGCAATCCGAGTTAATTTTCTTTCCAAATCGGAGCGAACGCGTGAGGATCAGCCCACATTCTTCAGATTAAATTATCGAAAAAATGTCAAAGAAAAACACGCCGCCTGCATCTCCTGACACTCGTCGGTATCACTTTTGGTTATCGGCAAAGTTCATCACGAAAACTAAGACTCGCATCGCCAAAAATCGCAAATATTCGTATATAAGAGAAGCGCGGAACAATTTCACCGTACACTTTTCCTCGTCCGGCCTTCGGATAATTCTTTAAATAATTATAAACGTTTTGCGCTTTGGCAGCTCGGCGTAACGGTCGGTCGATAAGCACTTCTTAGAATACCGATGATGGGGAGATAGGATCGATTCGTTTATTATGCACCTGCACACGTGCGAGTCGCGTTAATCTTTTTGACGCCTTGAAACAATGTGCGCGCTACTTCTGGTATTTTTTTAAACGCGCGACGATGGAAACGCGGTTTAATGAATTTACGGTATACGATTCATAAATACCGTATTATCAATTGAGTTATCAAACAGAAACGTTTGCTGTAGGTGTAGTTGTAAAGTAAGTGATATTGCATGCAATAAAGTATATAATAAAATTGACAAGAATTATTGATATAAACTAATAATTAATCGAGCATTGGAAGAATGTTACAACGATGCGTTGTTTGTTTTTATGACAAGTGCAATATCGTGTAGTGCAGAAAATGCTAATGAGCTCGTCGAAATCGATAATATTTCATCCGCTTTCAATTGTAGCCTTTAATAAATTAAAGATTTTAAAGGAATTTCAGGAAAAATGACCACTTTATTTCACTTCTCCGAAGCAATTATTCACACTGGCAGCTAATATTAATTTTCAATCGACAAAATAATAAAGAAAAACAAAGCAACCGCGTCAAGTACACGCAAAATCAAAATTCTCCCCCCGTAAGGCGCACCGCTTCGTATTCCTCCTCCGCGGGCCGCGTCCATTTTCGGCCGTCCCAAAGGTTCCCCCGCGGGTGGCGCCTAATTGCAAGGCGAGCGTCGCTGCTGCTGCAGGTCACGTTTTTCCACCGCGCTGATAAAGTCGCCGCGCGCCGCGGCGCCTCGGGCTAATTTTAAGCAGCGAGCCGGAAGTGCAAGCCGGCAGTGGCTCTCCGCCGCTCTCGGCGTTGAGAAATATATTGTGTATAGGTACCAAAGAGTCCTCTTGCACTCGGAGCGCCGACGAGCGCTCGTACGGAAGAGCTTTCGCTCTCGATTAGGATTAAAGTGCAGCTGGGATTTTTTGCCGCGCGCGGCGATGGAAGTGGAGCGAAGTGGGAAAGCTTTCTCGTGTTGTCGTTGTTGTTTTTGTGGTTTTAGAGAAACAAGTCGCCTTTTAAAACTAGGAATTTCATCGAATCGATTAGTTAATTTATAGTAAATAATATAAATGGTTTTTATTCGTTGAGTCACACTATTTTTAAATTTTACAACGGTAGCTCGTAGGTTACCGAACTGCAAGTTTAATCGAATCGTTTGGTCATTTTATCGCCGTCCTAATGCATATCTTAATGCGGCGTTATGATTTATGAAGATTTACGACCCCCTCGAAATCTCCATTCAAATGAAATCCCATTAGAAAGAAAAAAAAAACCGCGCGTTATCATTGGTAAAACTCTAAAAGATCCCCGCCCCGTTCCATTCTTCAACTTTACGACTCTCCGCTCGATTGCCGCCGCAACAAAATGCGGGCGATACACGCAACCGACGACAGCCGCTTGTCACCGAAAGCCAATCACGCGAATCTCGCGTACCCATCGAGCTGCTCTCGAAAGCTTCGAACAAAAAATGAAGCGCGGCTGAGCAGCCCAACAAAACCGCGCCGCCGTTTATACGCTCGCGAACGCGAACAATATTACTCGGACAAACGCGGCCGGCGGCCCCGCAGCCTTATATTTCGCAAAAGTCGGCTCGCGTACATAGCTCCTCGTGTCTAATTGAACGAGCCGCGCGGGTCGTCGGGCGAGCACTGTTGTGTAAAGTCCACCTTTGGCACGACGGCCACGCATCGAGCGCGGTGTACTTCTCCTTCGATTTACTTTGTCGGCGTTCATTGTCCGCTGCGACGCATTATATGGTGACTTCAGCTCTCGCGCGGCGTCGCCGCTGGGTTTTCATTTTCTTTGTTCGCCGCGGCGTTTACGGATGGATTTCCGCTCTTTGTTGACACTCGCGCGCGCGCCTCCCTTTGCGCGCATCGGCGGCGATTTTGCATTTTAATCGCTCGCCGCGGCCCCGAAGAAACGCGAGTGACCCCGTTGATTGGAGGCTCTGAACTTACGAGGGGTTCGCCGCTGTAACTCAGATAAGCAGCCTTGTCTCCGCGGCCGATAAAGAGGTTCGGTTTCACTGGCCTCTCTGCCGTGTATTATGCAGGCGGCGATAGCTTTTTGTATTCGGGAATCAATAATTCAGCCGGTCGGTTACGAAATTGATAGCGGACACGGGTAATTAAATTGGGAAAAAACTCATTGACGCTCGTTTTCGATTAGCGAAATTTGCCGAGGAACCGACGGGCCGAGAGCGATAAGCGCGCTTGCGACCTTCAATTTTATGGTCGGTGATGCAATTTTTACCGAGAATATGGCTATCGATTTCCTTGGCGAATAAACAATGAGCGTCGGCTTCGCGATATGATTTTAAGGCGTTTTAAAAAATGAAGTATATAGAGAAAGAACTATATATTCCATCCTCTTACTTTTCCGCCGCGTGAATTGAGTAACCAGAAACGAACGCATATTCGAGCGGCCGCAATGTAATTTTCGTCATCAGTTGCATTAAAACAGTGCCGTAACCGCGCCGACGAACGACCGTTTGAAGCGCGATATATCGGTTCGATTAACGGGTAATGAAATATACGGGCGTACTCTCACACCCCTGCAATTGGCCTTTCCGAAAAAGCGCGAACAATCGTAATATAGCGGCGACGCACACAGAGGTCAGGTAAAAAGGCGGAAGGCGAATCGCGCCAACTCGCTCTCGTCGGCTGTGCCGGCCGAGCGAAATCGGCGTCGCCGGCGAATATTAGCACTGACCTTTAGGGAATGCCCTCCAAGGTCGTCTCTCTCAGCCGGGACGGCTGAGCTCTCTGCTCTTCGACTCTCCGCCGCGCCGCGGGTCCGGCATATCGCATTACGGCGCATTGAGTAACCGCGGAGCGCGCGCGCGCGCAAGCTTGATAAGTGCCGATTGCCGGAGGTGCCAGGGCGCACCAATTGCAGGCATCCGCAAATTTGCGTTACGTGCACACGTCGCATTCTCTATATACGTATATATACGTATATACAAAACGCGCTCGCGTCGATTTCGCCTCGTTATTGCGCGCGGCTGCCGCTGCCGGTTAAGATGACGCGAGCCGCGCCGAGCATAGGCCGACCCACTTTCTTGCGGCTTTTCATCAATCTCGGATGGATGGCTTTGGGACGACAGTGCGGTCGCTCGGCTGCTGCTGCTGCTGCTGCTGCCCCGGAGAAAGGAGGATGTAGGTGGATATGGAGAGCCGGGCAGGAGGAAAAACGTGTGACTGACGCCGAGACGCGGTGCGTGAAAGCGGCGTTCGGAGGGACTTTTCAGCCGGAGCTTAATCGCCTCGCGAGACGGCCCGATGACAGGGGACTCTCCGATGGAATTTTCGGGAACTCGGCGCAGGGTATTCGATAAAATGACTTGTCGCGCGGCCAATCTATGCTTTTTTTCGTCCGTAAACCATATTGGTCGATTTGCGAAAAATGCACTCGGGGCACGGACGTGATTTACGTTTACGATTGGTTTTACTGTTCCGAACCTGTTGCATCCCGCAATGACAGCTATCGGCGTCGTTCCTTTTCTCTATCAAACCGTCATTTTTCCGCGAAACCGGACAGGTTCGCCGGCTCAAAAAAGCACAGCGCCGCCAATTTCCATCCGCACTCCGTAAACGCGCATTTTTCCCCGTACGACTTAATAAATTCCTCATAATGCCTCGCCGAGTCTCACAGCCGTAAAGTCCGCTGGAATTCCTGAAGCGCGCGGAGAGCCAGTCGATAATACGCACCGCCGACGTCGAAAAGGACTCTCTCGGCGCCCGAAAATAAAGCCCGCTGGAAAGATCGCCTACTCGCGGGAAGCTCGGGCCGCGGCGCCTCTCTCGTAAAACGCCAATTAGCCGGCTTTGAGATAACATGCTAGCGCGTTATAAATTCCGCGAGCGAGCCCCGCGGTAAAGGCGATGCTTTCGCCTCGGCGGCGACTCGCCGTTATCCGCGGCGAGCGATTTCTGCGCGAGAATCGAGCGTGCTTTATCCGACTGTGCCTTGTTATTCCGAGGGAGATAGGCGACGTATCGCGAAATTATTGTCAAGCTTTGCGTAAGAAAGTTTTGGTTGTCGTATTATTGATTAAATAGTTTTTTAACGTAACATTCTTAATCGAAAGATAATTTACTCGAGCGAACGAGTCTCTTTAAACCGTAATTTAAAAGCTCGCAAAAATTTTTGGAATTTCCATCGCGCGATCTCCGCGACAATGTAGGATCTTTAAAGATCTCGACTCGCAGCACTTTCAGGCCCCCGGCTGTCCAAACATTTTTCAGCCAGGCGTCACGCGAGTAATTGAAGCAACAATTAGAAGCCAACGATCCCGAGCTCTCTCTCTCAGCGCGCGCAAGCAAGGAAACCCGATAAATTTTCAGAGCTCCCCGACGCGCGACTCGCCAAGTGACAGTCCACTTGTCCGCAAAGAGCGATTAACGAGCCTTTTCGTCGGATTTAATGAGGGCCCCCGCTCATCGGGCGTCGATGGGACTCAATTGAGTCCTCGATGCATCGCCAAGGTCAGCGGGATTTCGCGCGATCGTATTGCTTTACCGGCGCGCGCCTCCCGCCAAATTGTCCGCGCGCGCGCACGTACATGTATATGCGTTCCGTCCGATTTTGAAGTGCGCTCGTAAACTGGCGGACAAGCGCAGCCGGCTTTTATATGCAGATTGCGAAATTTCGCTGACCGGGTATTGCGCAATCTCGTTTTTATCATTGCCCCCGTGTGTCGTGTGTGTATCCTCGCGTCTTTCAGTTTCGTTCTTTGATAGCAGTTAACTGCCGAATTGAGGGGAACGGTTTGTAAAAGCAATTTTGTAATTGATTTTGACAGTTTGGCTGTGGAAAAAGGACTATTTTGGGATACGAGGAAATTATGTAGATAATAGGAACTTTACAGCTTTGAAACTTTTTCATAATACCACTGTTTTGGAGAAACTGTTTTCAAAAAATCACTAAATAAACAGTCCATTATCCTTCCCAGCAAGTGCGAATCTCCACCATTCGAATTAATTGTCCGGCTCGTCAGCGCCGTTTCACAAGCTTATAACCCAGTAAAGGCTCTCTCTCTCTCGTACGATTCAGCTTCAATCTCAATCATCAGGCGGCCCGGGATTCAAAAGTGGACACAGACTTACGCGGGAAAAGGAGGCCCGGCGGCCAATTTCGATCAATCTGGCCGCGGGGCTCTCGAGTAGATCGCCGCAACTCTTTATTATCAATCTCCCACGAGTCGATGCCGCCGTCGCCGTCGCCGCCGCTGCTTCTCCGAGATCGCTTTCTTTTTCTCTCTCTTTCTCTCTCCCGCCGCGGCTTAGTCATATCGATTCTCGTTCGCGGGACGCAGATGTACTCGTTGACCCAGAAAGTCACGTCGCCGAGACGGAAAGACGGGGAAGATGAGGGAGGGAGAAGTATCGAAAAATTGCGAGGGACTTCTTTTAGTGGTTTAGAGTCCGTTCGATCGACGGTCAAGTTTTCTTGCGGAAGACGACGGGAATGTTTGAGGTATAAATGGCAAGTCGATTTGATTAAGACGTTTCTGATTGAGGATTTTTTTTTTTTTGAGCGGGATCAATTTTTAGTTGTCGAGCAAGAGCTTTCGTGTTGTAACTGATGTAAATTAGAGATAATATCAGATGCAAAAACCATTTACGTTTTTAAATGGTAATTGCATTTTAATAAGTAGAGTTTCTCCTAAGTGGTGTAAGTTATCGAAGGAATTATTATTAAAAGTATTAATTTATTTCTAAACTTCATTAATAAGCGATCCATTAAGTCCAGCGTACCTCATATCTCCGTCAGAAATCTGTGTAGCTCTACTAGATGTTCAATCAATTTGTTATCGGTTTGTTCGATTCGCATAAAGCGTTAGCAAACTGTTGAAATTTAAAGTCACACCTGTGATTGATGACAGAGGCGTTCAATACTAAATAATCTTTTTCAAAACGCAAAATCAGGATTCACTTAAAAGGCCGCGCCGGAGTTTACGACGCAGACAAGTGATTTACCGCTTAACTACAGCACGCGAACGGACGTCGTCGCGCGACAGTCTTTCTGCCTGATTAGAGGACGCCTGAAGAAGCACGAAAATTGAAATCAGGTTTCCAAGTAGTTTTGCTGATAATTTATTGGGTCAGTCCGGGAAAAACTGGTTGCTACCCACCGAGGCGCTTCTTGCTGCATCTGCCAATTACAGCGAGAGAGGCGTATACGTGTATACGTGCGGGAAATATTTTCTCGCGGCGCGCATAATGCGAAATCCAGCGCTAATCCAAAAAGAGCAAAAATAACGAGTCGATACACAATTCGAAAATCGGCGCGTAATTCGGCGGTGTTCCAATTTCCGCGTAGTTTTTTTTTTTCGCTCGCGAGAAAAGCGCGCGAGGCGCACGAGGCTACGCCCAATCGGTTTTAATCGATGCGCGCGCCCTGCTTCTGCGCCTCCCGTGCTTTACCGGCGCGCAATTATTGTCGGCTCGTTCCGCCTTTTTGCGCTGATGCCTTTCTGCTGGATTTCTCGGAGTGTCCGATCGCTCGCCGACTGCGAACCTGTTGTTCGTTTATCGGAGATTAGACAGTTTCGATAAGCAGTTCCTAAAGATCCACGATGAGTAATAGATAGGGAGTGAAGAATGCTACGGAGAGTTTTTTTTTGATCAGATAAGGCGCGTTTAAGGAAAATATGTTTTTTGCGCTCGGTTGGTCATGAGAGAAATCACGGCGAACGAGCATGAATGGCGCCTGAAGTGGATTCGGTTTTCATATATTTTTTTTTGTGCAATAAATAGCCATTTTCTAGGTTTGGAAAGTGAGTAAACATTTTACTGCCGAGAACTGTTTTCATTGCGAGGATTTAATTAAATACTTGTTTTAGATCTGAGATTTCGCGGAAAAAATATTTTTAATATTAAACGTATACTCTTTTTCTAAATTTATGAACATAATCGTTAATAAAATAAGCAGTAAACAGCTTAATGTTCGAAATTGTAACCGGTCATTTTAACGTCACTGTGTACATTGCATAGTTATATCTCATTAAAAAGAATTAGTCTGCAAATAGTTGAGAGCTACTTTTTGAACGTGTAGCTACATTAAATTGCAAAATTTAAGGTTTAATTAACGTAATTAAATAAATAAATTGCACGGAAATAAAAATGTATAATTATACTCGGAAGGTCAGCCATTATGCAGCAAGGTTATACAGGCAATCATTATTTATTAATCTGTCCAAACATTGACACCTGTCGTTCATTAACCGCTTCTAACTGACTCTTATATAAATCATTAAAAATATTTTCTAATTTTTACTTAATTTGAAATAAGGATCGACTGATTATTAAAAATTACGAAAATTATTGGATCTCTGTATGTATGGTAGAATAAATTAGTCAATTAGTTACACGTGGTTAGTTCCCAATATTAGGTAATAAGAGCTTTCATTTAATAAGTTTTTTTAATCTGTTGTAATAAGACTATAATAATACTAATATTGCAAAGTTAGATAACTATGAAAAAATGTACGCTAAAATATGTAACTATAAAGCAAGGAGCTGAATTGAAGCGTAATATACATGCAATAATTATTTCCCGACGTCTTCTGCTACTTCAAGATGCGTCCATTCGCAATCGCAGTGCACAAGCTTCACCTTGCCTCCTCGAAGTGTTCTATTTTCAAATTTGGTTTGTCTTGCGAGCAATTAAAACCCAAGATAATACGCGCCTGCGATTGTGTACCGAAGCGTACTTTATGGCTTTAAGGTGGAAAAAATTAGTTTTTGTCTTGGCCGGGTATACAAGGCGTGCATAATTGTGGTCGTGCAGCGCGCGAATATCCGCTCAAGAATTCAATTCAACAAGGACGCCAGCCGTTAAATAGAACTTTTTTTTAATCGTTTGCAAAAACGCCCACAAAGCATTGTTTTAAATGTAATAGCAATAATCAAGGAGCGCAATGTCAAATGAGAATGAATCTTTATGCGCGCAGGTCTGCATCCACCTGTGATATTTCCTATAATAATTATATTTTCCAAGAAATTTATCATTTTTTATCCTTAATCTATAAATTTTTATATAATAACTTTGCTGTTACAATACTCGGGTATAAATGTTACATTTATTACGAGCTTAATTTTTTATCGTCAAAGCTTTAGAAATCTAATTTCAAAGTATACTAGATTGATTTGATCTTGTTTCAAATTGGATTTAATGATAATCTTAATGAAATTAACAGTGCGATATCCGATAAAGTTAAAGATCGTAAAATTAAAAGCAGCTAAATATTAATGGATTCCATGTTTGTTTAACTGTTTAAAATATTTTCAGGATTTAATGTATAGTTGCTGTGATGCCGAGTCCGAATATTTTCCCACCGCGTAACAAGCCCTAAAATCGGATTAACGGTCTCAAAAATTCTATAGAAGATAGGGAACCTGTTCTTTAAGCCCTGATTCATTTCAATAATACCATTTTACCGTACGTGCGATTAAATAAAGCTCTTTTACAAATACTTTTACATTAAATTAGTTGGTAGTCGTAGTTAATAAATTATATTTTCACAATTTTGATGAGTAGTGTTATTTTACCAGTGCAATTTTCACTAATCTCAAGATGATTTACTGGGATTCATTTCTACTTTACGAAACATCAATTTCTTGCAAAAATGGCTTTAAAATTTACATGAAAATTTTCATGCGCCTCGTAAACCTCAGTTGTTATTACTTTTTTATTCTTTTTATTGCTTTATTAAATTTTATCGTACACGCAATGCTATAACAGTTACTCGCACGTTCCAGCGTAAGTCAAAGAAAAGTCATATAATAAGTTTCACTGCATCGTTATTCATTTACTCGATCGTAATTTCCTTTCCTTTTACAAAAACCCAGTTTTCATATTAAAATCCTCGCTCGAAAACCCTCAAAAGCGAAGACCTCAAAAACCCCGCGATCCAAAACCACCCCCGTCGGTCCTCGCCTCTCCTCGCCTCGGTGGTCCGCTCAGCTCTGCCGGTCCGATCGCCGCCGATCTCCTCTCCTACCGGGCGGCGGCGGCGGCGGCGGAGTGTGGGGGATCGCTCGACAAAGCGAGACAGCCTTACTTACACGCGGCCGCCGGCGCGAGAGATACACCGCCGCCGCCGCCGCCGCTCGCGAGAGAGTCTCGCGCTCCCGGGGAAGGGGGAGCTCTCGGAGACTTCGGCGGGGACCCCGCCGAAGAGCGCCACACAGTCCCAACTCGACCTCAGGCTGTGATAGATTATTAACGCGCGTCGGTATACACGGAGTCGCGTGCGATCGCGCGTGTGCCGAGATTGCAACCACCCCCCAGGACAGCCCTCTCTCACCCCCCTTTTCGCGAGCGAAACGGACCGGTGACTCTGCAGTGACGCTTGTGCTGATACCAAGTACCCTTCCTTCGAGTGTTTTGTGAATGTACTCTGTGTAATCGAGGGATATACGAATTGCCGCCGAGTTCGTTCGAGATTCAGAGGTAAGGACCGCGCTGATTTGTACCGGTGCGCGACTCTGCGAGTTTCGCGCGATTATGTCAGGTTCGGGAGTGAAAGGTTTCGGGACGCAATGCGTGTGCAGGGCGGCGGAGGTGCGCCGGCTGCTCTTTTTTTGCCGCGGCTCCCAGAACCGATTAACCCGACCGCTGAAGCGCCGATTTCGCTTTTTCGACTCGCGGAAATCGGTTGCCGAGGGTGGTGTGCTGCTGCCGCGGTTTATGTGGGGCAACGAGGCAATTATTCGCCGCGGTGAGAGGATCGATTTTTTAAAAGGAAGGCGCGGGATCGTTCTTTCTTTTCGCTTTGATTCTTTATTTTTTCTAGATTACGGAAACGGCGATTAGACGCGGCGGATCGAAAAAGCGTGCAAATATTTATTTTGACGTGTGCAGGCCACGATAAGGCGGATGAATGGAAGCTTTTTTTTTTTAATCGATAACCTCCGGGTTTATCGGCGCTTGACGAAAAAAGAACTTTGCGTCGGCGAGAGCGGGATGTGTCTTTAATTCTAATTAAAGAGAATCTTCGGGGTCGGAGCTTTGTTATAATTTCAAGGCAGCTTTTGATAGCCGAGGCGAAAAAAATGAGCGTTGCGCCGCGCGGCAAAGCGTTTCATCTTCTTCGACGTTTCGTAACGCGAAATGAAAAAAAGAATACTTTTGATCGGCCTCGAACGAATGTATTAAACAAATTTTCGAAATGAGCTAGGAGCAATGTTAACTGCACGTTTCTTACGTAAGGGAAAAATCATACGCTGCGAGTTCACCGATCTTGACAGTCCGCGGAGCGTTCAGTGCGGTCTTGAACGGAAGAAAAAGATTTTTCCTCGATTAAAGGCACGTTTTATTAGTTGGCCGTGCTGCGAAACATTATATGCTAAGTGGAATAACGAATTCGATGATTTCGAAAACGTAGCAAATTCGGTCGTTTGTATGAGGGTCGCGATGCTCGGCGTTATAATTTGCTTAATTCATTCATAAAAATTCTTAGCGTAAATGAGGCAAATTTTCGCGATATTTGAAAAGCGCGCAGTAATTTATTAGTTGGCATAACAATCGTGGAAACAACGTTTACAATAGCAATATTTTTATTATACAAGTCATTTTATTATAATCTTAAAAGCGATAGGTAGACTGGCTTTCGTAGAAAAAAAAGATTTGCTATTCATATATGTATCACACGTCACGTTCATGTATTTCGGCATTAAAAAGTCAATAAATAAAACATGAGAACTTTTGTTTAAAACTGCTCACGATTTCAAACTCGAACGAAATTTTCCCGAGAGCTTTTCTCGCACCTCTTCCCGCGGATCCGCTCCGAATAAAAATCCGCGCCAAAATAAAATCAATGGCCGTCCGCAGACTCTTTAATCGCGGTGGCAACCGGTGACAAGCTGCCTCAATACTTATTATACGATTCAGGGAATCGCGCGCATTATCTTGGCCCCGCGCTTTTGTCCATTGTGCGCTCGTTTGTACTCGCTGGGGCCCCGATCGTCGATCAGTCTCCGGCTTATATCCCCCGTAGATACGAGAAAAGCGAGCGAGAACGACTTGTCGTGCGGTGCGCCGCGGTACGTCCTTTTTGCCTCGAATCGGACGCGTGCGATCGCTCCGGTTACTTTCCTTTTTTTTCTCTCTCTCTCTCTCGGCCGGAGCCATTGTTTTAATGCCGAGCGACAGTTTGAATAATTTGCGCGGTTTTTCGAGCTTTATCGACTGCGAACGGTATTTCGAACTGGGGGTGAAGCTATTTTTTAACAGTTTTCGAAGTTTTATTTGCGAATGTACTTTTTAAGTAGGTTTGAGGACGTAAATATTTACTTTGGGTGAATAAAATTTCAGTTGTTTAAAGTTTTAGAATACAAAGTAGATATTAAAGAATTAGATAAAGAATTAGAAAGATAACGCATGTGTCTTTTAGGGCCCAACTGATTTACGCTGATATTTGAAAACATACGTTCCGATCAAATGTTTGCCATGAACCTTTGAGAACTACTCTTTAGATTCACCACTCTTTTCTCGCAATAGTTTTATTCAAAGATTTTTAGGGAGCGACGTAATTTGCGATTTAAATCGGTTATTGTTTTTCTCAATGTCAACCTCCCAGATTCATTTAGTTTGCTGAATTTTATTTCAGTTCGAGCGTCTGTCTGTTTAGACTTTCAACGGCAGCATTAATACTTCTTTTTTTTTTTTTATTTTTCCACGCAGAGGGACATTATTTATTCCGTTGGAAGCAATGAATTCCCATCATAAAAGTCCGTCTAGCAACAGGAGATCGAGCGAATATGGTGTGTTTTAAATTTCCAAGTTATAATACGTTGGCGAGCAATAAAATCGACATTTGCATAAATTCATTTCCCGTAGGCCTCTTTAAAATTAAAATTTTTCTCCAAAACTATTAACTCCCATGCAAACGACCGTTTTTTTAATTAATAATCGCGCCCAATCCTATCTCCGAACATCCTTAAACATCGCCATTACGATATTTTTACGCGCTCGCAGCCGTTTACGACTCCGCGTCTCGCTTCCCGAGCAAACACGCGCATGATTTATGAATCAATCAGGCAATAATAAAACCCACATACCGGCCCGAAAAGCGTATCTCTTTACCGAAACGGTCCCGTCGGCGCTCAGTAGCGAACAAAACGCAATCAATCCTTTTCTCTCATCGGCGTCATTTCTCTCTCTCTTTCTCGTCGGCGGGCGGTTAGGTAACCGCGCCGGCAGGCCGGCTTCTTTAGCGTCTCTCGAGGCGCACGTAACACTTTCGAATTTCGTCGCATTAGTATTAAATCGGGCGCTCTCGTTACCTTCATTACCGCCGCGCCGCGCGGCGCGGTGCCTCTTTCTTCCTCTCTCGCGCATCTCTCTCTCTCTCTCGAAAAAATTGCCGCCTTTATCGGCCGCCGCCTTCCTCGATAAGAGAGAGAGACTCGCGCGTTTCGCAAGGATTGTCGCGCTCGCGGCTGCTGCTTTCCTTTTTTTCCTCGAGCGCGCTCGTTTTCTCTCCTTTTTGCGAGCGCGCGGATGTGCCGCCGGTGCGTTGTTGGATGGATCGGGAGCTGCATCGAAGGAAGCGAATATGTGTGGCTTTGAAGTTGCGGGGAGATAAGGGGAAATTTTTTGTGGTTTGATCGAGGAAGCTTTTTTCTTTTTTTTTATTGATGGAGAAAAATGTTGGAGATAAGCGCAGCTTCGATGTTTTATTAAAGAAACTTGTTTAAGAAATCGTCAAGTATTTTTAGAAAGTATTTTTTTATGCGTTAGAAAGAATTCCTCTCTTCGAAGCACAGCGTTGACTTGGCGATTTATAAAAAAATGTTTCAATCGAGCTCCGAAGTGTAAAGTATTTCAAATAGCAGTCACTGTTTTATTGTGTAAAGTGTTTTATTGTACTGTATTTTAAAAATTTTCCTGTAAATTTTCATTTGATGAGTAGGCAGATTATATTATATATTAGCTTCTTATGTGTTTTACTAATCGCAAGTTAAAATTTGCTAGGTAGTCCTTGCACATTAACTCTTGCATGCGTACAAGAAACCAATACCGTCGAGATTCGATAAATCAGCCGTTGATCACTTTTTTGGTTCGTGATGTGATAAATGATAAACATAGTATTATGATTAAGAAAAGTAATTACACGATTATCAGCAAATGGGCAAATAAAATACAAGTACAAAATTAATGTTGTGAAATAATATTTTTTTTATCAAATTTGATTAACAATTAAACTCAGTTTTTTTTAGAAGTAAAATAAAATACTCTATAAAAGTTTTGCTCATAAACAATAAATCTGCCTTGTTTTAAAGAGAATTTGACTAATTAATTACGAAGCTATACGTAATATTTGTTTAATCATCGCTTTTCTTGCTAATTGTTTTCTTGTGACAGGTTGTTATTTTTTTATTGATAGATATTGGTAGATAATAAGCTGCGCGTCATTGGCCTATTGTAAGAATTTCCCCACTGATTCATTTTGTTTCTTTTAGAAAGAAAGTTCAAATTTTCCATCCACAATATACCGCTAACGAAACACAATTTGGACACCGTGTGAATTTGACGTTTGATATTAAGAAATCCATCACAGAAAGTGATTTGGAAAGATCGAAATTAATGACCTTGAACGGTTCTATACTTGTTTGTAGATTCTCATTGTTGCATCATACTTTTTGTCGGTCTTGCATATAATTCTCTTGATTCTTTTTCTTTTTTAGCAAGCTCAAGTTAGTAGAGCAATAATTGATACAGTTACTTTATGCTCGTGTTTACCTTTATCTTATTTTAAGTTAATGCTCCGGAATATCTCCCGAAGATATTGGTATTTGTTGTCGACCTTCGCCAAACTTATTTATAGAAGTTACCTCTGGAATTTACAATGGGAGATAAAAAAAGTTACTTTAAATAATATAAAATTAAGATTTTCGCAATTGCCTGATTCACTACAAATTATTTTTATTAAATATTAGCATGAAAAGGCTGCAGCAGTTGAAAAAATAGCTTATTTAATTTTCACCTTTATACCTTTTAAGCTTGAAAGAAAAACGGTAATTACGAGTTGCACTTAAGCGAGTAAACAGTAACATTTAAAAGGACTGACAATTTTTAAACATTGTGTCTATAATTACCGGCATTAGTCATTATGCACCGATTCATCTTTACTCAAATTTGACACATCGTATATTTTTAGCTCCCTACGTAAAAACTCGAATCATTTAGAGAAACGACAAAAGCCTCCCGCCCAAAAACCAGAAACCCCACGAAAAGAGCATATCTCCAGGCGAGATCCTCCTCTCTCGGCTCATTAACGACCGGGACAAAAAAGCCTTCGGAAAACTAGTTTCTCCCGGCTGCGAAAGAAAGCTCGCGATGATATCGTCGCGGAAGTTTTCGCCCGCGACGCCCACACGAGAAACCGCGGGCGTCCTGTTCGCGGGGGAATTCCTCCGTCTTGGGGTCTCTCGAGTCGCGCTTCCGAGAAGCTCCTCCGGCAGGCGTTGCGTAAGCCGCTCGTAATCGGAAAAGTAAGTAGGTAATCCGCGCGGCGCGGCGGCGGGCGAATCGGTGAAAGAGAACGAGAAGCCGCGCGAGCTCCGCCACCTGTGAAATCGAATCCCGCGAGCAGGCCGGCCTTGGTGTTTGCCGTGTCTCTCGAGCGCTGCGGATGTTCGAGTTCTGGCTATTAGGAGCAGATGCTAAGGAGGAATCGGTTTTGTCGATTGGGTAACGGGTCATTTCTTGCGAAAATTGCTGTTTCCGTTTTTTCGGGTACTTTTCGTTTTGCGGAAATGGAGCCGAGTTGTAATGGTTGGGGTATTTATAATAATTAAATTGTCGGCTGCAAAGTCTTTCGAGCGGAAAAAATTGATAAAGGATTAAAAGTTTTTAAAAAAGCTTAAAATAATTCTCCACTTGGAAATAATGAAAAATCAAATTTTTTAAAAAATTCACGAAGTGATTCATATCGTGGATTTAAATTGGAAAGTTTCAAGAAAGTAATAAATTTGAAGTGAAATCAAATCTTGAAAGAAATAAAGTATTTGCTAAATATAGAAAAAAAGGTACGATAATTCGGTTATCCAATCGGAGCTTTATTAAAAGAAATCATTAATTATTTTTATCGCCGAGAGCTTTTGCGTTTTAATTGCTTTGGATATACCTAAATGCACAAGGTATTTACAAGGCACCGATTTCCAACGGCAAAATGTACTCTGCCGACTTTGAGGCGCTTTAACGATTATCCGGAGTTTCTCGGTATTTACTGTTAAAAAACAATACATTTATTTTAGCTTTTTTTATTTTTACCCACCATTGCCTTTCCTCAATAACTTTAACTTTCGCCGTTACAAAATTGCACTCAGAATGCCGAGAACCAATTCAAGACGGCGCTGGTGACTCAGAAGGCTTTAAAATTTTCATTTTCCTTATTATTTCTACGGAAGAGATCATATTACATAACAAATAATTAGTTGCAGCCAACTACTGTAAATTAACTCAAGAAACTCGCTGCTTCCAGAAATGTTACATAGATAATCCTTACACATAAGTAAAAGTACAATCGAACATGTGTATACACAATTCTAAAAAGTATCCCCGAGTGTTTACCCTATTAATCCCGAGCAAACACGCGAAATCGCCCGCGGAGGATCGAAAGCCGCGGCAAAAATCGCGCTACTTCAACTACTGCACTCGACGCTCTCTCTCTCTCTCTCCTCCCGAGAAAACTCGCTCCATCCCGGCACTCGGAGAGCCAAACACTTGTCGTTCGAACGAGCAAAGCGTTCGTGTCACCGTCTGGATTTGCGCGCGTGTATGCATATTACGCGGGCAAAGGCTCTAAAAACACCGTCCGTGACGGAGCAGCTGAGCCTGCCTTTTTTTCCCCGAAGCGACGCACTCGCCCGTTTTTCCCGCCGCTTATTGAATTATACCGGCGGCAGCGCGGCGCTTTTTGCCGCCGAGCAAAAACGGCCTTTATGCACGCTCTCGGAAAAAGTCGAGTCCTATCGTTCGATAGGATTTCTTCTTTATGGTAATGCCGAGATTGCGCTTTTTGCGAGGCGACTCGCGCTGCAGTCTTCCTGCTCGGCTAAATACGGCGGTGCGCTCCGAGCGAGTTTGGGAAAAGGAGCGGTGTTGGCCGGAGTAAACGGGCGATGAAAAGTTCGGTAAGGATGGCAATAATTGAGTTATTCGAGAGCGTCTGCAGGAGGAAAATATTGTGGCGGAGGTGTGTGGGGATTCGGTTACCGTGCCGGGTAATTCGATATGTCGCGCGGCTCGCGAATTTGCATGCATTTTAAATGTCGGGTGTGCGGCTGAGAGGCAAATGTAAAAGGCCAATTATTAGCTAGTTTGTTTGTGTAAGTTTTGCAAAGGTGCTAAAAATATTTTGCACTTAGTTTTTCAATTACGAGGAAGTGAATCGTGCAGTTTGCGTTTCTGCTTAGAAAAATTCTGAAACGAAGCTGAAATTTGTTTGAAGATGCTTTTCACTTTCGACAGGCAAACTGGTTATTTTTACTTTCCGTATTTATTTTCCCGTAATCATTGCAAAACAACAATTCCGCATACCAACCAATACATATATGCTTCTCCAACCTTCAAATCGGCACTCGAATCTCCAACCTTCATAATTCCAGCCATTAGCTTACTTATAATACAAGTAAATGCAATTGCCGGTCGTCAGTCCAGCTCCATAAACTCAAAATTCGCAGCGAGGAATTATTCACTTAGCGAAATTGAAAAATGAGCCTAAGTCAATTCAGCTACTAATCCGAGCCCATTTCTACTAATGTGCGTCGTTCTTCCACCAGATAAGCATATAGGCGCACACGTCGCGATAGCGGCTTCGTATACGAAAAATGCGCCTGCGCCTCTCGACGAACGAACTCACCGACACTGGCTTATCGCGACGCCCAAGTTAGGTGCATCGAGATCGATGAGCCCACACGCCGCGGGTTTTTTTTTTTTTTTTTTTGAGACCGTGACTAGAAAGCAGATAGGAGAGGCGGTGGGAAGATGGGGAGCAGGTTGATTTTTGTCGCCGGGGAGTTCAGGGTACGATATACTGGCGGGTCAATATTGAATCTATGATTTTACGAGGCACTCATTGGTATACGGAGCGTTTTATTGGAAAGAAATTTTGCACGGGCTTTGTTCTAGATAAAGCGCCTCTTCGTTTTTTTTTTCTGCAATCCGATATGGAAGTCAGTAGATCAGTGGAATATTTTCCGTTTTTTTTTGTATCGACTGCATGAATTAGAGATCGTACTTTATTTAGGCCTGTCTAGGAAAAACTGGTGGTAAGTTAACGCGCAGGCTTTAATTTTCTATACCCAGAAGAAAAAAAAACGAACACTGAATATTTATACAGCGACGTTTAAATAAAAGCTGGTTTATTAAATCACGTACGCACTCGACACCTAACATGCACTTAACCCGCAAAACATCGCCATAAAGCATCCTTACATCTTCATTAAAAAAAAAAGCCGCAGCCTAGCAATTTTTCGACCTCGCCTCGAGTATACAATATTCCAATTACGCGTAATTTTCGTCGCCGATAAATAATCGGCGCAACAAGTACGTCCAGCTCGTTATAAATAAATCTGTAAATAAATAATCCTCGATCGGCGATCGGCTCAATTACGCCGGAGAAATAAAAAAAAAAAGAAAAACCGTCAGCCGGGTTCCCCCGAAGAATTAGTGTCGAACACGTCCGTAACTTGTCACCGCGGCTCGTCTGCCTCTCCCTCTCTCTCTCTCTCTCTCTCGATTTTATCGAGAGCCGCGCGCGAGTGAGTTGTAAGTATACTCTCGGCGCGGCGGGGGCAAAAAATCCCGCGGTTATCTCGCGCACGTACACCGCGTACACGAGTAACGTCGCGCCTTTATCGCGCCGTTCGGGAAAAAGAAGCGGACGAGCTCGAGAGCGAGAGAGCGACTGTTATTGTTGGGCTTTTAGAGTGTTTTTCCTTGCGTTTTTTCGGCCGCACCGGCGGCGGTCGGCCGAGAGTGTTTTGCGCGGGCCAGAGGCTGCAATTACGTACGTGACTCGGCCGCGACGCCGAGGGAAAGGATCATTAATTGCGCTTCGCGGTAATGACTTTTTCGTAAACGGGGCCTTTTTGGCGACTCGGACTTTTTGTTTCTTTGATGCGTTTTCGGCAATTATCCTTGCTCGTCGCTCTCGTAGTTTTTTGTATATAATTAATTGAAAGATGCCTCTATCAATACTCATTCTTTGCCAGCTACATATCGGCTTTGTCAAGAAATACGTTCGATCTTTTTATCGTATAGAAATGAAATGCAGATCAATAAAATAAATGCAGCCCGTAAATCTCCGCTTAAACAATAAATGTACCAGTTATAGAGTTTATTACCTCCGCTCGAAAAAAAGAAACCGCGCTCATTGTCGATTAAATAATCGCTAATTCGAGCGAGTTAACTCGAGCCTCGCGCGCTTGCGTAAAAAATTCTCGAAAATTACATAATTACGCGTATAATACCGATTTACATAAGGCCCCGGCTCTCCTACGTAAATAGCCCGGCGATATTATGTATACGGCGCGCTCGCGGCACTAAATTATCCGAAAGTCACTGCCAAGTGCCCGCCGCCGCGAGAGAGGAATCCGGTCGGATGAATAATTGCCCCGGCCGATATTCGCCGTTGGGGGAGAAAGAAAATCCGAGAGACACCGACGGAGAATTGAGAGAGGTTTGTCGCCTCTCGCGCGTATCGCGCCGTCGAGCATCCTTGAGCTGTCGGTCGTTCTGATTTTCGATTCAAATGAAAACGGATCGGATGGAAATTCAAGTGCCGCGCGTCTGCTTTGACTGTCTTTTTTTTTTCGGGTTTCTGGTGCATATTATCTGTGGAATTATCTGTCTGGGGAACGCAGAATTTGTAAGGAGTCCGTTTTTTGTATGAATTGTAATGCGCTAAATAATTCGGTTAGTAAAACTAGGTTTACAAAGCAGTTCCTCGCATTAGTAGCTTTCAGTTTAAATAGTTTAGCATAAACTACAGTTTAAGAGAGGACTTTACAATTTTTCTACTACAGCTGAAATAATTCTTTAAAAAAGCAAGTGTAACGATAGCTTTCTTTGAATTTATGTCGCCGTTATGCCGTTTAAATGTATCAGCCGAACAGTTAAAGATTAAAAAGTATTAAATTCAAATCAACATCCTCGCGATAAAGTGTTATAAAAAGCCGTTATTTATTTAATACCCTTTTCGTATTTATTGGTACCGTTTTGCCACATGTCGTCGCATTTAAATCCCCCTTTACAGGTTCCCCCTTCCCATTTCTGGAATGCGTGCAATCTCGAGTTCAGTCCATAATCGTAATAACACATTCTTTTCCTACTTTGTACAAAAATTTGAGGAATTCGCGTATCACCGTTACGCCGTTCCTCTTAAATGGAAGCGGAGCAATAAACGCGAC
Organism: Ormyrus pomaceus; assembly: GCA_900474385.1. Classification (NCBI taxonomy): domain Eukaryota; kingdom Metazoa; phylum Arthropoda; class Insecta; order Hymenoptera; family Ormyridae; genus Ormyrus; species Ormyrus pomaceus. The sequence continues at coordinate 22,425 of UCOM01000931.1, forward strand.
GATATTTGAGATAATGGTTCCGCTCGAAACCTGCAATAATAAGTCAACTTTTAAGTCGGAGAGGCTAAACTTGGATTAAGTGCAGTATTTTCGGAGAATCTCTAAATATAGCGGTGTGGAAGAGGTTCGGTCGTGTGTTGTGGAATATCCATTAGGACGACGGGATCGCTCTCAATTTCACGCTTATTTTCTCAGTGAAAATCGGGAGAGGAAAAACAGTTCGAGTGGAAATTTCTTATTAACTGTGAATAATAGATATACAGTCGAGGTGGTTAGAAAGTTGTGAAAAAATCGGTTACCATTCGAAGGAAATTAGTTTCTCGCAATTTTGAGTGGATTGCATCACAGTTCAGACTTCAATTTCAATCTCGGAAGAACTTTCAGCTTTCGTTATAAAGCCATATTATAGCAACCCGTAAGATTAATGGTGTTATGAGTGCTGCGCTTCTTATCTCCTTGGCAACAGGGTGATTAAGCTTGAAATGTAAGATTCATTTATGCGCCGATTAAATTATATCTATACACATATTGTACTATACAGGCTTCTCATTGAACGTCGTAGCCGTAAGCAAATTATTCTTACAATAAATTAAACAGAAAGTGACAAAACCAGTTTCGGACCTCTCTCCTTAAAACCCACCAGTTGTCCCATTCCGTCCGACTCCCGGAATCAGCGAAAAACGCCTCGAAATTCCTCGGCCGACCGTCAGCTTCCGAACTGGCCGTTCCTTCCCTATTCGGCAGCGATTCCGAAAAGCCCCATCGGGCGAAGATTAGGTCATCGCGCCTAATGGGGCTCCGATCGTTTGCGGCTGCCGAAAGGCGCGGAATCGGCTCGATAACGGAACGACGGGCCCTGAATCGCGAGCACTGTTCGGCTGGGACCGAAGTACGACTCGCGCACGCGCAGCCGCCGCCGGATTAGCATTGCTGATATGCCCCCGGGGGCCGAGGTGGCCTGTGACCCCGCGCTGCGGCCGAGCGCGGTTCTGGTTTATCGCCGCCGCGAGAGGAGGTTGCGGTTTCGAATTTTCGTCGAGATTTTTGGAGTTCTTAATTTTGTATATAAAATGTTTGATTATGCTTGGGTCGGTAAGGTTGCCCTTGACTAGTTGAGGATCATTTCTGATTGAAATTTAAGAAAGTTATAGTTCGTTTAACTTTAACTCATGTTTTTCCTTCTAATTACAAGTATTCCGCAGCTAACGAGTGAAACTGTTAGAATAAATTGTTGCACGATCGCTTTTGACATGAAGCAGTTCGATAAAAAGCTAAATATTTAAGGTGACTCATTATAGCTTTTAAATAATTTTGTCGTATAAAAAATTGATTATAGATGCGGAATAATGCCCGCGATGACAACACGAGCATTACGATTTAATTACCGGGGAAACGTTGCGAAAAGCGTCGGCTCGTTTAAAATAATTGTGTTACCCATTAACCTTATTAAAATAAAAAAATAAAAGTTGCACTCAATATAATCACTCGAGATATACCGAGATTTGCAGATTAAGCACGTCGAGTAGAATAAACGTTTTTTCTCCTTTTCCCTGGGTTTCGCGACGTTATGAATAATAAAAAATTGTAACCGCAAGCGTCTCAAACGAAAAACTATTTATACATACTTTTTCATTTCGTTAAAGCAGCCCGACCTCTAAAATTCCTCGAAATATACACTCCTCTCTGTCTATTGCCGTAAATTTAAAGAAAAAAAAGCGCGTATAAAAGTCACATGTATCAAAGGGTTAACGTTCCCGCTCTCGCGATTTCCTCCTACGAAATCGTCGCTCCTCGCGATGAATCACGCGACATTTCGCGCGCGCTCAGCCCGATTTGGACAGTCGCGCGTATATATATATATATACGTCGGAGCGGCGGCCGATTTATAAGCCGGCTGATTATCATCGGGAGCTCGGCCATTAGGCAAGAGACGCGACAGCTCGCCGGTCTGGAAAGTAGAATGTGTACCCGAGATGTGTTAATCCCCCCCCCGCCCCGTCCGACTGTACGTACCGCGAATCTACGTGCGGCAGGACACGTACCGGGTTGACTAGTTTTAGTCGCGGACTGACTAATTTCTCATTTCGCGATGATGAGTGTGCCTTCTCCGGCTCCGTTGTTGCCTTGTCTGGTCGTCTGAGATTTTGTAAGGTTTTTTGTTGCTTGGGTCGCGGGGAAAGAGGACGTTAAGTTGGATACTACGTCGTATAATATTTTCTAAAATAAAATATAATTTTACGAAAGGCGCACAGTTATAGTGTTAATTTATTGAAAAATGTTAATGATGAATCGTTTAAATGTAATTTTCATCATTGAACGTATTTGAGCGCTTATCAAAGAAACTTAATTAATTGAAATGAAAATGAAAATGAAATCTTTATATTTATAGTTGCGAAGCGTACATAAATAATACCAATTTTGCTTTTTAAAATTAAACATCATTACGCGCTATGTTTCGTTAAGTTAAATGCTTGCTTCCCGCTGTGATTTGTTAGTAAATTATTGTAAACAGTCTGGCTTGTGTCAAAGTCAATGACAGCTTATTTTGTTCTTTAAGCGTAGGAGAAAACATTTTCAATTTTAAAAATTTTAAAGGAATTAATTTATAAAATATACATTTTTTTAATCCCGTAAGTTATCCTGATAAGAATCCTGTGTTTAATATACTTGTTGTTCTTCAAAAAGTAATTAAAAATTTAAAAGCTAGCTTCGAACAAAATAATAACAATAATGAGAATCAAAATACGCAAAAAATTTGTTTTAATTTAACGTCATCAACGAATGACATGAGCAAAGCTCTCGAAGTTTTTGTTTCTGTTTATAAGAACATTCGATATTAACCCAGAGTGGGGAATGAAACGATACTCGAATTTCTTAATTATTATATAAAATTTCGTAAACACACTATTAAAATGTGCTTAAAAAATCATTACACTCGAATATACAGTTCTTACGAGACTCCCGCTTTTTTTTGTATCAAATCTTACACATTCCTTTCCCTTCGGTAAGCAGTTAATTATTCAATTAAGTCGACATCCCGGCGATCATTAATATCACTTCGTTCGGGATATTTCGCAAAACAAGAAGAGGCAAAACCAGAAAATCAATTCCCGTGACTTTCATGAAAAACTCTGGGGCACTATAATTACGGCCGGCCGGCCGCTGCATTGCGTCCTTACACTATACACACCGGCCGCGAGTTTCTCCGGCTGTCGGCGAGCACATTGCATTACGTGCACTCGTCGATATCGCGGGAGAGGACGTTTCCTTGGGACGAAAATAGGCGCGATAAAATGTAAACGCGAGTCCGGTTTTTTTCGTCAAATATCGCGCTATATCCTGATTAGTCCCTGAATTCGCACTTCCTCGACGAGGGGAAAAGAAACACGTCTAGTTTTTGCGGCCGTCGCCTGGAATTTTTATGTTTCGAGGCGTGGAAGATAGCGAAATTTCTTTCAGCGAGGTGCGAATTCAAATTATGATATCGAGCTAACTGGTTTCTTAATGTAAGTAAGATTGTAGTGTCGTGTAGTGGACTGTTGAAAAAAATGGCTTGGTCTGATAACTTATTAATTACGCGTTTCATTTTGCATATGATTATAATTATCTTATATGACATCCGTTGTCTAATAGAAATCCTTAAACATTTTGAGATTCTTCAAAAATATAAATCAGAGAGGATGAAATTACTTAATTAAAGTAGATTATTGCGATAAACTACAGCTTTCAACAAGAAACCCGATATCAGATTTTCAAACTGATGTAATGCGATAGTCTCAGACTGTAAGAAATTGGAATCTATTATGTATATTAGACATTAATTGCAGGTATCGATACTTTGTGCAACAACCATTTACTGCAGTATTATCGCATACTAACTCGGCACGTCATTACTTCAAAAAAAAGAAAAAAAAGTGTGCCCTTTTTTTTGCAAAACCACTAAACGCCAATCAAACCTTCGTTACTCTATAAATAGTCAACAAACAACAACAGCCATCCAATGACACGCAGGCACGTCCATCAAACAAATCGTCTCGACGCGTCTCCGACTCCGCAGCTCAGTCCTCCTCGCAGTCCCGTTTCGCGTCGTCGCTCGAGTGGAGCCGCTCTGAAATCCGAGGATCGTCCGCGACACTCGAGCGGAGAGGGCGCATCGCGGTATTATATCCACCGATCGTCGAGCGAGCGACTCTCGAACTCGGACTCGCCGATTGATATAATAGAAAAATCCCCGACCGGGTGCCGCGACGACGCCTGCTGTTTTTTCCCGTCGACGCGCTTCGATCGGCAGGTGTCGTCGCTCCCCGCGTAACGGGAGAGGCCGCCTTCCATAACCCTTTAAAGGACAGGGCGAGGCTGGAAAACCTGTAGTGACTTCATCGATGACTGTGAGAATTCTTGGCCTCGGCTTCCGCCTGGAGACGCGCGGCAAAGCGAGGAAAACGGACGCGAGAGGGGTGTGTTTAGGATAATGGAGATTAGGCGTGGATTGGAGGCTGATTTATTTCTGGGCTTCCGAGGCGTGGAGAAAGGGATTTCGAGTCACTTTCCTGCTTCGCAGTCATGCCGCGGTGAAAAGAAAGTGTTGTGCAATTTGTTTTCTTTTTTCTCTTTTATTACGGCGAGGAAGGCGTGATTTATGTGGAAATTTAACGCCTGATTGCGGTATTAAGTTTGATTTTATTTAAATCGATAGATCGTATCGTTACGGTCGAAAAATAATTAAATGCTGGTTTAACTTGGGCTAATATTGACTTTGTAACCGAAGAATGACTTTTCATCTATAAATTATTGCTTTACTTTTTATGGCAGTGCCGCGGGTCTTTTATTAACTAGCATTCGTTTCTTTATTCCAAGTAAGGAAATCACAGCTGTAATTTAAAAATCACAATGCCATATTAAATAATAAAGACAGTGTCGTCATTAAAACGCTTACGAAATTCCTCATTTTAAATTGCAGCTGGTTACTAATAACCGAGAAAATGTCCAAGTTTAATTTTAACTCGGCAACAATAAACTAGATACCACAATACAAACAAAACCCCAGCTTACAAAAAAATCCCCGCTCAATCCAGCCTCATCGTCAGCCGCACGAAAGACACTGCCGCGCGCAGTTACGTGAACTTCGAAAAAATTGTTGTGCTCATCAAATCGTCCTCATGCATAATTGCGCAAAAAGCATCGGTGTTTACGTATACATATATATATATATATATCTCCGACAAAAAGCCCCCGTCGAAAACAGCGAGAAGCTTTCGTACGCGCGCCGATATATATGCGCAAATCGTATTCGCGCAATTACCCGCTGCGTCCCGCGGTAAACAAACGAAATAAAAAAAAAGGCCGATCGTCACGTAAATCGGCCGGCCTCCGAGACCTCCTCTCGGCACGAACGCAAAGCGTCTCCTGAGTCACTTAATAGCGGAATCGTAGCGCGGGAAGAGCTGGCGACCGGCAGTCCTTGGCCTCTCCGTGGGCTTTCGAAGAATATAATAGGTGGGGACGCGCTTTTCAGCGGCGTCGGATGGCTAGCTTTTTGTTCGCGCGGAAAACGCGAGTTTGTTTGTGGAAGGCTGCCTTTTTGACTCTGATTCTGGAAGAGGAGTTTTTGAAAATGATGGATGGAGCGGACATGTTGATATTTCGTTCGGGAGGAGGACGCGGTAATGCAAATGCGAATGTCTGCGGGCTGATAAATTATAAAGTTTGACATCTATTGCGCAAGCATGATAATGAGGAAACTTCTGGTTTCATTCGTCTTGAAGATAGTTCACAGTGTAAAAATAGACGTAAAATATATAGTTTGTTTGACAATTTTTGTGTCGCTGTTGAAGAAAGCGACGGTTTTGAAATAATTTAAGGTCAACGTTTATATAATTAAAACGGAAATTATCAATTATAATTCAATTAGAAATATATTATTACAGGAAACGCTTATCGTACTTTCAAAATCTTGGAAAACTGGCTGATATTTGATGCCAATTAGATATACAGTTTGTATTTTTCAAGTTCTAAGCGCAACTTTGTAAATTCTTAGAAATCTTAATATCATTCTGTATAAAAGTGAAATTTAAAGACGCGCAAAAATTAAATTCTTGAAATGAAAGTCTTTCAAGTGTAATAAAGACTGCCATGTTCGAATAAAAGAAAATGAAGTTGCGGATACACCTCTTAAATTAAGCTACTATAATATCGAACAGCCCAAATTAAAACAGCTTTTTTTAAAACGCGTCGTAACGGCTCACTTTCTCACTTGTAAATTACACCTTTCAAAATTTCATTTTACACCCGTCTAATTTTAAAAAATCTCACTCTTTCCCCGTTACCGAATGGTAATTAAATTTAACGAAACGTTCGGAATAAACATTTCATCCTTTATAAAACGATCGCGAGGCAAAATTTACCACTCCGACGTCGAAATCGGTCTCGATTACTTGCTTAATGCCTCCGCTTTCATCAGCCGCGACGGAACCAAAACCAGCGGCAGGGGATTACCGGATTAGCCTATATATCTCGACGACTCGTAAGGTCAAGTTCGAGGAACTTCCTCTGTATAAAGCGATTTCAATATCGCGCTCTCGCCCGTAAAAAAGAACGTCCGGGCTAATTGCTCCCGATACGTGAAAGCTGCTCGTATCTCCTGATTTTTCGGTGAAATTAAAATACCGTTCGCCGGAGATAAAGGCCGAAAACGCCTGTTTTTTTTTTTTATTGCGCGTCCAGGCGGCGAGCACTGAAATCTGGAGAGAAAGGGGGCAAAGGTTTTGCGAGCGATTGTTACCGATTTTCGACGCTGCTTTTTATCGACGCGGGGTTTCGTGAAAATCAAGGTGTTTGTATTCGAGACTCGGAACAAAACGAAAAATGTCGATGTTTTACGGCGAGCGCGCAGTGCACGTTGATTACACGCAGTTTTAATTGACCGCGGCCACCAAAAAGACGAGCCCGACACGTTGAACGATGATAATAGAAAACTCCGCCGTATTTATAGCGCGCTTATAACGGATGACTCGTAACTTCCTTTCATCGGCTCCATTGACACATAACCGCGTCTAGAATAAAATGCAAATGCAGAAGCATAAAAAAAAAACGAACGAACGATCGGGCCGCGGACGACGAAAAGCCCCAAAGCATTATACATCCAAACGAGGCTCGCTCGTATAATACCGTCAGCTTCCCGCACGAGACAATAAACATATTGAAAACGGAATCGAGCGGCAGGCTTCCGAGAACGCCGGGATAATTGTCTTCCGCGAAGCTGAAAATTGCGCAAGATCGTCGAATCTATTAGCTCAGCACCTCTGTTCACGCGAGGAGCTGCATCGCGAGCTTCCGAGGTTAACAGCCTCCGATGCACTCATCATTCATTTCTCCCGGTGTGTCTATATATATACATATATATATAAGCGACGCCTATCCGCTGGAATCGTACATACTACTCGTTAGGGAAAGTACACGTGTACGGACAGTTATAAGTTATACATACATACAAATGGCGCATTTTAATGCCGAAGTGTAATTTACAACACGTGAGGCCGATACTTGTTTTGCTGGGCGTCGATTAAAGAGGACAAAATGCTCGCTTGTCGATCGGTATATACGCGGGCCTTTTTATTAGATGTGAATTATAATTTGATTTTATTCAGAATTTAAATCAAGCCTTGCATTAAAATATAAGATAGACGCAGAATATTTTACTTACTTCCAATTTACATATGTACGGATTTTTATTTTTGTTCATTTTTACGGGAAACTTAGATTTATTCTTAATTAATTAAAGTGCTTTTCGATAATTATTACACGCATAAGTATTAACGGTTTTGATTTAGAAATGAATTTAAGAGGATCGAAAAATTGCGACTAACTCAAACTGACGTGACGTTACAACTCCGCGAAAAAGTAAACTACGCTATCCAAAAAACCATAAAAACATTATGATAGTCGAGGTTCCAGAGTTTAATAGTCTTTTTTGACACTCTTCCAAGCTCATTTCGCACGGCTGACTCGATCCTTCACAATACCACAGCTCTCCCGACCGAAACCCAGACAGCAGGGATCCCAAACGGCATAAACAAGGGAACGAGCGATTAATCAATCCGCGCCAGGAAAAAAAAAGGTCCATCGACACGTGTCCGCCGCGCGGCTTCGCATAAATAACGCGACCGGCGGCGGACGCAGTCTCGCGCCTACCTGCGCCTCTATCGTTTCCGCGACATATCCATCGCGCGGAGTCGCGCAAACCCACGTGCTAGTCGCGGCGAGAGGCGAACTGGACCAGGCGACGCTCGAGTCTGTACCGTTAGCCACGCCGTCCGGCAGCTGCTATCGGAGCTTTTTCGAAACTACTTACTCCTCCGGTTGCCGGTTGACGGATTTCTTCCTCCGGCCTGTTTTCCGTCCTCGCGTTTTACGTATGCCAGGCGGCGCGCGCGCGCGCGGTTTTGTCGCGCGCGAGGCTCAATGAGTTGCGCAAGAGGAGAGCAGCTGGGCTTTTTAAGAAAGTGGAAATGCACTCGGGGAAGAATTTAATGGCGCCGGAGATAGGGATAAGGTGGCTGGAATTTTTTCCGGGGATCGCGGCTGCGGCAGTCGGGAGGAAGTTAATGCAGATATAAAGGAGGCTTTAGGGTGTTGAACTTTGCTACTTATCTTTATAGGTGTAATCGTAAAATATAGTTATTTTACAATTTTACTGGGAGATTATCGGTTCTAGGAAATAAAGGAGTTCATTAACGTTGATACTGCGGCGAGCGGACAGTTTTTATTCTGTTAAATTCATATTTTAATTTATGACAGTAACGAGATTTAGACGTTTTAAATGGTTAATTAAAATGATTTTTCTCCTTTAATTGTTATCGATCTCTCGACGGTGAGAACTGCTTATTTCACGATTTCACGCAGTCTTTTGCAACTGGAAGTCTGGTTTTTCCATGAGAATTTTATTTCTTCCCTCTTTTATCACCGAAATATTAAAAATAACGAGAATGTTAGTACAATCTTATCACATCTTTATCGAACTGTAATCATTAATCCCCCTTAAGCTCGACTGACGTCACGCAACTAAAATTCCGACAAACTTCCTAAAGTTCAAACAATTCGGTTTTTTCCCCGCCAAGTCCACCAAGCACCGAGTAATCCCCATTACTCGGGAATACTATATCGCAAGCTTATTTCACGCGATAACAGAATTCACCCGCAGCTGTAAATCCAACTATAGCTAATACATCGCTTAAAAAAAAAATTTTTTTCCCCGCTTTATTAAGCCAATTTCCCCGCCGACATTCCTCGGGGGCACCGAATCCAAACAATAAACGCCGCGCGCCTAAAGAGGCAAAAAAAGAAGCGCTTGAAAATCGCGGCTCGAACAGGTGGTGCTCGGAGCTCGTGATCTCGGCTCGCAAAAAAAGAAATAGCGCGGCTCGTGTGTGTACGCGAAGATCATTGGCGCCGCGGCGGCCTTGGCGATGACAAAAAAAAAAAAAGAAAAAAAAAGAAGCCGGCGAATCTTATCGGCCGTGCGTAATTCTCGCTTTTCTTCGTGGGTATTATTAAAGTCTCGACGAAATAAGTGCGCTGAAAGAGAGGGAGAGAGAACGAAGACACTAATAAGGCGGCATCGTTCTCTCTCGGCCGTATAACCGATAGCCGAGAGCTCGAGGAGTCTATTAATAGCCGCGCGGCAACGACGAGCGAGCAGCCGATAAAGAGAGCCCGCGCGCAGTTCGGCGTTCTCTCCTCCGTCGCCGCGTGGACGACGTCTCATTACAATTGTAAATTCGCGCATTTCTGGAAGTGTGTTTCAGCTCCGCGCGACGACGACGACGCTCTTCCCGCGGCCGTTCGAGCGACGACTCTTTTTTCTCGATCTTTTATTTTGCGCCTCTCAATGCGGTGCGCGGTGTCGCTTTTGTCAGTCGAGTTTCGTTTATCGGTTGATTCGGGGACGATTTTTGGTGGGGCTCAAAAGGCAGGATGTCAAGGCGGAATTTTTCAAATTTATTCAAATTGTTGGAGGAGAAAATTTATGTACTTTATTGCGTTTCTTGGTAGTTCGAAGAATTGACTATTCTTCAGTATTCTTTTTTGAATAGAAGCAAAATACGTAAGCGATCTTTACTTTCGTTTGAATGAATAAAGGTATTATTTACGGGGCTTTAGCTGTTAATAATCTTTATAGTTTATTTCCAACGACTACCATCTCTTTTATTCAGAATTGTTATAGGAGTATATGTAGAATGTTAATTTTACATAAAAATTCTTTCTCTCAAGACACGCGACGTTATCTCAAAATTGAAAACCGAATGAATCGAAGCCTCACGGACTTGGCGAAAGCTTCCCATCGTCATCGCGAGAGCGACTGTCATTTCGCGCCGATAACCGCCTCTCGACGTTGCTCCTCTCCTTCCGCGTATAAACTCCAGCGCGCAGCGCTCTTTTTGCCGACCGTCGAAACCTTGGAGTGCAAAAGACAAGCGGCGACGCTGCAGCTCGCGAGGTGCCAAGAGCGAAAAAAAAAGAAGTCAGCCACCGCTCCGCGAGTCCCGCGACGCTATTTTGATTTACAACATTGCCGCGATCTTGTTCGGCCGAACGTGTCGCGCATAAATTGGCCGGGGCCCCGGATAAATTAAGCATGGGTGGCTCGAGATTTATGCGGCTCCCGATAACTTATACATTTTCGACGCTAATGAAATGTATTTCCGGCGAGATATGTATATTATAAGCGGTCGTTTCCCCGGCGCGGAGAAAGAATCGCGAATTTTCCACGCGACGATTAAATTTTGAAGAAACGCACGAGCGCTTAAACACGTATAAATCATCGCCGCTCTTATTTATTCGTCCTCCGTGGGCGCGAATTTTTAGCGCCGCGGATAAAAGATAACGAGCGCCGTCCGCGTTTGCGCAAGATATAGGTGGTTCGAAGTTTTTTTAACCTCGTTGCGAAAAGTGACGCGCGGATCGTTAAAAAAAAGGTACGTAGGACTGCGTATATAGTTTTGCAACGGCGTATTAAATCAGTAGAAAAGGGATACTGTTTAGTCGGACGCTCTCTCGGCTCTTTGGGTTTTACTGCTCTCTCGGCGCGCGTTTCGCGATTCATGCTGCTCGCGGCGCGGCGGGAAACTTTACACCTAAGAGGCGGGAACCTATTCCGCTTGTTAGCGTTTCGCGCTTGTTGATATTTAGAATTAAAGCGCGCGCGCCATCGGCTTTTGCAATTTTCATTGATGCGCCGTGCGCAAGTGCGCTTTTCAATTGGTGGGATTGTTTGGCGCCTTTGTGCGCGGGCTCCCACGTTGTTTCTCGCGGTGTTAAAATCTTCCTTTTCGCGTCGTTCGAAGCGCGGAAATTATTTGAAAAAAAGAAGTATTAAAATTCAAATTCGTATTTGCAATTTGTTTTTTAGCTTCAAATCAAAAGCTCACTTATTACAGTAATCCAAACGAACGGAAAATACAAAAGACGCAATAAAAAGTAACTAGCGGTACTTAAGCTTTCGCATTCGGCCGAAAATAAGAGTAGGTCAGCGGCTTAAAATCTGTTGACACTAAATCCCGACCAATCGGATCCACCTAAAATATGGGTTAGGCATAATCAATGACCATGTTAGTAAATACCCGAGCTAACTCGCGCCCGTATTCTTGATATGTTGCAGATGGTACGTGGACCGCGTAGCTGCTGAGGCCAAAGTCTGAATAAACATGTGAGTATATCCTCCGGCTTCTGTTTCTCCCTTTTTTGCACGCGCCTGACCGCCGTCTAAAGAGTCGTTCGGGGAGATCCGCTGATTTTTTTTACTCACGCGCGCATTTCGCGATAAACATCGGCTAAACGGTCGGGCAAACAAAAAGGAGAGTGCCGCGTCTATTCGGACTATTCTCGGGCCTTTACGAATCGCTTCGAAAATAAAAATTGGGCGGACGTTAACAGAGTATAAGATTTTTGTTAACCGAATGAGCGGTGGTAAAAAGGACGGTTGAAAAAACGTTTATTCCGAACAAACAACTTTTTCCAGGTCGATTGGCAGCTGGCACAATTTATCCGAGAGGCGTAAAAACACGCGTGTCTTTTTCTTCGCGCAATTCATCACCGTACACACTAACGTTACTCCGGCACGTGGACGCGCGCAAAGATCACCGTACGAATCCGTTTTTTGAAAAATCGTCGAAATTAATTACTTGCCCCCCCTCGAGAGAGAAAGAGAGAGAAAGAGAGAGAAAAAAAGTGAAACATCGTCGCTGCGACTCCGTATAAAGCTTATAAAAGCGGCAACGGCTTGTTTTTCCTCGTTCGAATTTCAAAAATCCGACTCGGCCCAGACTTTGGCCCCGCAAATAAAAGATATTCCGCCAAACCCGTTTCTTAAATCATTCCGGCCGATTCCGAGTTCTCGCGTCGTTGGGTCTCGGGACAACGCCGGCGATAATATTTCATGCACATATCGTGTTGTTTCGGACGATTCTCTCCTCCGAGCGAACAGCCTCTCCTGCGGAATTTTTCGAGGCATCAATCAGCGCGGCGAGAGTGACGCAATCGATAATAATCCGTCACTGGATCGAAATCGGATTTCGTCGAGCCGCGGGATTCCCGACCTTGATGGTTTACTTTTTTAATCGGACTTGCAAGTACTTTGTTCGAGCGTAATTCGCGCGGAGGCCTGACGTCACGTGACGCGCGCGTACGCCACTTTCGCGGACGGTATACGTATATGCAAAGCAGAGTGAAAATAGTCGGCCGAAACTGCGCGACCGCTATGTATAGACTCCGCCTTTCTCTGTCCGTTCCGCCGGCGATTCTCTTTCGTTTTCTCTGTATTTTACTGCATACACACTTCGGCGCTGACTTTCGCAATTTTTTCGGCCGTTTTTCAACATTTTATCTCGTTCCTATATAGCACGAAACTCCTCGCGGGTATTATCGGCGTTAAATGTTTTTTCTTCAAGCTCCACAGCCGGAGCGGTTTACGCGCGAAATATATAATTAAATAATGGTTATTATTGCTTTTATAAAGTTTCGCAGTTTATTTGAGCGCGCGCGCGTAATAGAAATTTTCACACTAAAAATACGAGCGTTCTGCTTTAATGAGTAATGCGCGTAAGGACTTAGTATTCAGTAAGTAGCACGAAACGGGTATATTTTCGAGATGAAAGTTTGAGTTACGGGAACGTGATCTGAGTTATACAGAAGCACTCAAAATGGACAAATTATATTTTGCCCGCTTTTCTATACGAGCAGACCCAAATATTTAATTAGTTGTAAAGCTGACATTGTTCCTTTCGTTGCGAGAAAGACAAAATTAACGTTATGTCTTTTTCATTTTTTTTCAAAACGAAAATTATGCATAAATTTGAAAACGCACGCTAATTCAATTAACGCCTTCCTTAATAATTGTTGTCAATCATAAATAAAAAAAATTTGTGTAGCATATTTTATCTCCAAAATTCTCTATGCGCGCGAACATCCCAGTCAATTTCGTCGCATCGCCTCAGTCGACAAATGTCCATAGCCACCTAAAAACATTAGCCATTAACCTCTACCACCGCATTCAATAACTCAGCAGCGCAATTCCGCGTCCGAACCGTGTTCTCAGCGGCGCTCTTCATTGCGCTTCGTGACATTCCTCTCCTTATTCATCCCCGTAATTCCCTCTCTCTCTCTCTCTTTTCCACTCGTCCACGCGCCGCGACTTCCTCTCCATTCATTTCTCCGGCTCCCTCTCTCCTCTTTCTCCGCGGGGCTTTCTATTTCTATCCGCGCGGCGCCTCCGCTCCATCCGATCTTCGCGACTACCAGTCCCGGTGTCGCTGCTGAAGCCGCGTCGTCGCGAGATCGTCATCGGAGAGTCGCGAACCGGCGCTAAACCGCGCCTGCTGCGCTTCTCTCGCTCGTTTTCTCCGCGCAAGATATTATATCGCTTGGAGAAAAAGAGGCCACTTGTGCGCGCGGCTCAATGCAATAGTGCGCTTTATCTTTCGGGGTTGAGTTAATATTTGAGCTGTTATTGAGTTCGCGAACGTTTTATTATTATGCGTGTGATGCGGACGTGCTGTTTGAGAGATTTTAGATGTTGGGTGGAGAGACTCGAAGGAGGGAATAACGTGCGTTCGAACGATGTACTGATGCAGGATGAATGAGTTTTGGAAAGGTACTTTGTTTTTTTAATGTGCTGCAATTGAGAGCAGGATGTATAAGAGAAAGTTTAATTTTACGGGGAATTTAATAGAAAAAGTTTTTATTGCCAATAAAGAATTATTTAAACTGAATGTACATATTTTCTTTATTTTTATTGAAAAATTGTCGTATCCGAAGTACGTATCAGAATATGGGTGTCAAAAGAAATTGAAAACTGAAATTTTTCTGTTACTTTAATTAAAAGATAAGTAACATTCAAAGCCATAAAAAATTATAATTTCATCGAAAGAGTAATGGGAGAAAGGGTGTGCTACATTAATATTGTATTGAAAATTAGCGGTAACATTCACATGTAGAAATGAAATCCAATTAGAAAAATTTATAATAATATTAAATATTTTTCATAGCATAATTTTACTCAACGAGTAAAATAGTAATTTATGAGCTAATAATAATGTTCTAAGCATTAACGCACTCGAAACATTCCTGGTGCGTTGATACATCAATAAAATTTATGGACAATTAAAAGCAGATATTGTAAAAAGTTATTACACCTGGAAAACTGCGAAACTCCAATATCGTGTAAAATTGTTTAATGCTCGTTTAACGCATTACTCATTGCAAATTACAATTCTTCAAAAAAGTAAAATTTTACAAATTAAAAACCTTATCAAAAGTTTCGAAACACCGTTTCGTCGAACTGTCACACGCGTCGAAACGGAGTTTCAAACGCATTCACCCTAATCGAAAATTATCTATCGTACACCTTCTCCATATCACAATCGAAAGCCGCCAAGTTCAAAAAAACCCGGGAAAGTCACGTATACAAACGAAAAGCTCGGTTCATCCTCCGCTTATCTCTCCTATCGGAAAGCGCGCAGTGCAACAATCTAATTCCAGGAGCGATGCGTCAAAAAGCACAGCTCGGTGCGCGGGGGCAATTAACGCTCGCCGGTGGCAATTATCGCGGGCTCCGCGACGCGGGTAATGATGTCTAGGTACAGTCCCGTTCCGCTCGGCAGGTCGTGTGACGAAAGAGCGTAGCCCCCCGCTCGCATATGCAAGTGCGCTATATATATATACGTGCGCGCGTGCATGGCATTAACCTCCGCAGCTCGAGCGATTCAATGCTGCGGAGCGAGTCGAGAGTTGGATATTTTCCGCTGTATTCGGCGCTGGTTGGTAATTCGCTTCAACTTTTTTTTTCGTGTTTGCCTCCGGCTGTAGGAACGATTGACGTCGATCGGCCGGCAGAAAAACGCCCGAGTGGCTTCTGCACGTCGACGAGCGCGCTTGAATTATCGCCGTTTTTGCGCCACGAGGCGAGTAAGAGGGAGGAATTAGTCGGTTACTGGGAACGGCGGAAAGTTTGTTTGTTGCTCCGACGAAAATAACTTTGTTGCTGATAAAGAGGAGAGGCCTACTGGCTGAGGCTTTTTATTTTTATTAAATTCGTTGATTACTTTTATGTAATAAATTATTTTATATGATACTTTTTTAATTTATTTTTAATGAAATTCATAAATATAGTATAGTATGAAAATATTACTTCTACTTGTAGAATTGTCTGATAACGTTTTCATAGTCTGTAGATAAACCAATAGGCGATTGTTATACCGAAATTCCATTTTCAATATAAAGTAGATTATTATAAAACATTACGAAATGTTAATATATCGAATCTAATGTCATTTTTATATTTTCAGAATCATCAGATTCAAGATGAAGTCCTACGAATTAAGCCGTCTGTTACTGCTACTCTTCCTCGTCCCCTGGGATTCGGTTGCTGCTCACTGCATTCTCAAGAAAACGGAAACGGCCGAATGCACCGACCTCGAGGATGCTCGTTACATGAGCACATATCACCTGCACACTTTAATAGGAGCTTCTTCGTCGAAATATTTGGCTCCAGGAAACTTTGAAAACTTAACGAACCTGAGACATCTGGATGCGTCGGGCGGTAAAATCGAAACTATCCATAGCGGTAGCTTTAAAGAGCTCAGATCTCTGCAAACGTTAGATTTGTCCAAGAACCATTTGCATAATTTGGAAGCCGGTGCTTTTCATGGGCTCAGTCATCTTCATAGTTTGAACTTGGCCCACAATGCAATACAGCAACTTCCATCAGCTTTGTTGAGCTTGAAGAAACTAAAGTTTTTGGATATTTCGGAAAATCCTTTGAACTGCAATTGTGCAAGTTTGAAGTTGAGAGATCTTCTTTTGGCAAGAGGTGTAGAGATATCGAAGAAAGCTGAATGTGCCGAACCGTATTCTCATAAGTATGCATCGTTATTAAAACCTGATACAAAGCAAACTTGTGCATTTGAAGAGCAGGACCGTGAAATGCAGGGTGATCAACCGCTTGAAGATAATGCTGAAGGTTCTGGTGAAATAGAAGAAGACCGAGCCTTGGAAGAGGCAGAGAAGGACTTGGACGAAGAAGAAAAGGAAGTAGATCAGACTCCGGCCAATGAAAATAATGAAGAAACTACAGAACCAGCTGTTTCGTCGGAAGTGAATTTATCGGCCACGTCGACTGAAACTACATCTGAAACTCCTTCAGTAGAAGTAACATCTAGTTCTACTGCTGCACCTAAAGATGACATTACCTTCGAGGATTCGGATGATTCGAAAAAGGAAGTTACCACGACTGAAGTTTCGGTGGATGCAGAGGTAAAATCTGAAGAACCAGTGACAGTAGTGGATGATGATCTCGTTATTCCTGTAATGGTGCCGAAAGAAGATACCGTAACCGAAGAACCCATACTCTCTACAAAGGGATCTTTTCAAGGAGTAACGGACGACCTCATTGTTCAGGGAGGGGTAGAAGGATCTGGAGAAAATGACGATGATGGTTCTGGTTCAGAAGGTTCTGGCATGATTGCTCAAATGCCGGGTATTGATTTTAATGAAGCTGGGGAAAACGAAGATGCGGGAGAAGCGCAAGTTTCATCGACATCAACTACGACTACGACCACCGAAAGCTCAAGCTGGTTTGGGGGTTTGGGTGAAATTATTAGCAGTTTCAACCCTTGGGGATCTTCCGACGAGACTACGACAGCAGCAACAACGACGACCACGACTACAGAGAAGCCTTCGGAAGATGACTTGAAAGAAGAGCAATTTATACGAGTAGATAAAACGCCGTTGGAGAAGTTGGAGAAGATAGTCGAAAAACCTGAAGTTCCATCAATACCGGAAGAAGGTAGATCTATTTCTAAAGGAAGTGGTGGAGCAAATGACGATAGCGTAAATTTGTTAACAAATGAACTAGATGAGCAAGCATTGGATCCAGCCTTTTCACAAGAGTCAAAGAAGGGAATGGGATCTTATGTTGTACTGGCTGCGCTTCTTGCAATACTTGCCATTCTCATAGCTTTTGCAGCATACAAAGGAGATTTCTGTCGGAAGAAACGAAAGCGCAGAGACGTGGAAAGAGGAACCGAATTGAAGGATATGCAAAGGTCTCTGTTAGACCAGAATTCAACGCAGCCAAAGATTCAGGTGTCGAATGGCACCACCCTCGAAAACGTGCCATTGATGAATAGTGCTCCACCAGAAGAGCCTAAGGATAATCAAAGAAGTTACGACATCAATCCACCTATTAGCAATGGATCCAGTAAAACTAATGGACCTGCGTTAGACCCTAACGATCCTGTGAAACCGCCTAGAAAGTCTATGAACCCGGAAATCGAAGCACCACTTAATGGTTTGAATCCACCGATGGAGGACATTGATGCTCCTATAAGTACAAGTTTACACAATGGATCCAATGAAATTTTAAATGGAGATTACTGCGACAGACCACCACTGAGCCCCGATCCTCAAAGAGTCAAGATTACGCTGCAGGAGATACCCGATAGTGTACCCAAGACACCAATACTGATAACTCGGTTAAAAGGGGAAAATTTAGTCAAAACGCCCTGAAGAATAAGCAGAGGCGTTAGTCCTGTTTTTTCGCTTTTGTTTATACCGAACGACGGGATGTATAATGTACAGTTTTGTTTTTAATGAACGAACAAGAATTATTTCTGCGAAGGAGCGCAACTTCTAAGGAAAAGAAAATGATGATTGACGAATGTACAGTGATAGTAATTATAAGATGTATGTGTTGAACGCTTTTTCTGAAGGCTTAATGAGAAATTAGAGTCAAAAGTAAATTAAATTCTATGATGAAGCTTTAATTTCTTGTTGAGATATTTAGTGTGCTATAATCATTCAGTTCCTTGGAAGCTGTGACTTGGATGCTTTAACGAATGATGATGTAAATGTCATTCGTCAGAGTGCAATACGTGCCTTTAATTAGAAGAAAAATCCCGAATACGAACGACATAATTATCTTTTATCAAAGATGAGCGGACACTAGTCACTCTTTGTACGATAATTTGTAATAGCCAATGAGAGACGAAGTGAATTATGAACTTTATTGCACGAATGAACAAAAAGGTATTTCTTTGCAATTCAAGCTTTGACTGTTTAACATTCCGATCTCGATGTTGAACGATCAAATCGAAAGAAAAAACATCTTAAAAAGAAATAGCACTATTTAAATATAAAAAGTGATAGGAGCTTCGATATAAGCGAACATTTAATAATAATAATATTTCGAACAATATTCTAAAAAGTTGAATGTTATTATTCGACCTGTTCTTTAATATTTACGCGTACAGAATAGAAATGTATTTGTCTGCTATGTTATGAGAAAAAATGTGTTAAGATTATAAAATAATGTTCATACGTTTTTGTAAGACGTTTTATATTTTAATATATTTTATACTTGAATAAAAACAATATTTTAGTAGTCACATTCATTCCATAATCCTGGATAGTTCACTCGTGTGACTAAACTTTATATTTAAGATACTTTATCGAAAGTATACGTACCCTATATATTATTAATAAACTAATTCTATGTTGTAAAAGATTGTTTTTATTCAAATGTAGTGAGCTATATCAAATAAATTATTAGTAACAAAAAGTAACCTTCGATTTTTATAATCACATATAAATAATTTCTTCCATGTAATTGTCTAGATATGTATTTTTAGACGTTAATTCTGAGGTATCAATTTCCTAGATTATTAGGTGCATATAAATTACAGTATAAGTAGAATGGAAAGGTCATCGAAACATGAAAATCTTATCATTAATTAAATATTAGGGGGAGAGCCCATTAATTAAGTAATCTCATTACAAGAAATATGCATGTCTTATTCTGTAATGATTACTGTAAGAAACACGCACATTTCATTCTTTCATAATAATTACTAGGGAACTTTTTGGTCCTAAAATTTAATAAAGAATAAGATTTGCCTGTTTTGACAGTCTTTGATTTTCGTAGGAGGTGATGTAGATGCCTCGTATTTGATTGACCGCTAACAAGTCACCTAAAACGACACTTCATTTTGCGGCCAGTCCGGCGAACTCGCACTTGGCGTCCTATTTTTGTCTTCCTTGGAATTTTTAAGCACTAAATAGAACAGCAGTGTCTGCAAAAAATTATCTTTTTTTTTATCCTTTTCTTTTTTAACTGTAAAGTTGAGATTTGTACATTAATTTTAGCAGCGTATTTATTCTATTAGGTAAAGCGACAGGTATAAATTAGCTTTTTCTAAGTTAGGCTTACGCTCAAGATGATAGTTACTTATTATTAGTCTAACGATCAAAGTTTGTATGTACATTTAAACAGAATTGTTTTCTTATACATTTTCAATGGAGACAAAAGCTTTTGTAGTTGCAAGCTTTATTTTCGATTGTTTTCAAATAACTTTTTTAAATCAATTATATATTTTTTAAAGCGAATAATGTTTAATAAACTTTATTTTTGTTTTTTTTTAATTAGTTTTATTTGTTTTACACTTTTGTACATAAGGAAATTCTAGTACTAAAGATATAATGTAAAAAATATTTTATTTATTTTATTACGGTAAATAAATTACTATTAAAAACAAATCCACTTACAGATTCCTTTTATTTGAGTAACCTTAAAATGAGGAAAAGAACAATTTTTTATTTCAGATGTGCAAAAAATTCAGTTAAATCAATAGCTTAAATAAATTTATTTAAACCAAGGATGCAGAAGCTTTTTGTTCATCTGTTTTCGCTCTCGGGAAAACCTCAAAGGACAAGCTTTTTTATGTTATAAAATCCGGTGAAGAACGATCATCGGTTTCTTTTCTTTTTTTTAAACCGGTGTCTCTAAGCAAAACTTTGTCTTATCTACTGGTTTCAGTCTAGATTAAGTTCGTCGACCTTATCGAATAGGCGTATCTTCATCGGATAAGGCAGATAATATCCACCTTATATCTCTGCAACGAGGACAACTGAACCATCTTTACAATAGCCTAAGGTGTTTTTAATATTTTTGGAAGTTAAACTAAAGATCATTTAAACTCTTACGTATTTAACAAAAGATTTTCAACAATTAAAAGTATGCATTATTATTTTATAATGAATCCCGTAAAACTATCATCAAAATAAATCATATATAAGTGCATTTCTACATAAATCTATTATGTAAAAGAATATTTAATTCTTACTTCCGCTATAAAGTATAATTTAAAAGCGTTGTTTTATATAAATAAATCATTGTTGATAAAAACGTATTTTAATAGTATTTATGCAAATAAATAAAATTTTATGAAACAAGAGAATATCATAATTTTAATGATTTATTGAACGATTGGCTTGCAGATAAAATGCACATTATTTTAAATTTTGTATACTTTCAGGTTATTGAAGTAAAATTTAAATATAAAATTTCTAATAGAGTGAATTTTTAATTCTAGTGTTTCATTATTTATCACAAAAGTTACGGTATTTCATTTCTTTACAAATCTGATTAATAGTGTCATTAATTAAATCGATTTTTTTATAGTTACTTATTATTATTATTATTATTATTGTGAGGCGTTCTTAAAACTAAAGCCATTGTATAATCTTAAAATTTACAAAATATATTTAGTTTGATGACGTTATTATACAATAAGATGATCGAAAATGATTGAATCTCATTATTTCCATAATATTTATAAAGAAGTTTTTATAAAATCATAATTCAACAATGTAATATAATGAAAGAACACCTATTCTTACATGTTTTTATTTACAAAATAATTACTAGTGTACTAATAATATTCTTTTTATTGAGCAATTAATTAACTTCTTAAAAATATTTTATTATTTCCGCATAATATTTTCATGCGTTTTATTATAGTGTACTCGATCACATTGTCATATGATATTACAGTTCTAACTTTGTAAGTACACGTAAATTTAGTTTTATAGCACTCTTAATAAATACGTGATTATCTTAACGTTAAAGCTATGGCATTCAAATAACGTTACCTAAATAAAGAGTTAATAAAATATTCATTACGCTTCTCCTCGCATTATTGTAGAAACGTTTTATCTTAACAAAACCTAACAAAATTTTCGCTGAAGTGCGTTCGCGTTGTATTATTCGAGGACAATTAAAATCTCAGCTGTCACATTCAGTTGTCGGTCGATAACCACTCCTGGGTTCTCTATCCAAATTCCTAATAATCGTTCTGCCGATCCTCCTTCCACCAATTCCGTTCTCTTCGGCGTCGGAATCTTCATCGTCCGTCGACGTGCCGTTTCTAGCCGAAAACCTCCTGGAGTTGCGTTTGGATGCTATTGGTGTCGGTGGCCTCGATTTTGATTTGTTTTGCTTATTCTTATTCTCGTCGTCGTCGTCCGGCTGATCGGTCCTTTCCCCAACGTCTTCCGAGGGTTCTCTGATTCTTCTGAGACGCTCTTCGCGTCGTATTTCTCGCCGAGAGAGATTGTCCTCGCTTTGAGAACGTAATCGACGCGTTCGTTTCGGCCGGCGTTTTTTGCCAGATCGTAAGCTCTCGGATGATCCGGTCATGCGGATGATGGTTGTGTTACGAGTATCGGTAGAAACCGAGTCTAGAGCGTCGAGGGAACGCGCCAGTCTTTGCATTGTTACGGCTTCTTCGTAGCTCGGTGGTCCTACGAGCTCTAATGGATGAATTCGCGGCACTGAGGTATGCTCGCGCAGTTCTTCCTGCAGGCGTATGCTCCTGCAAAGAGACATTGCAATTCGTTTTAATTAATGTACATATTTTCACGTTTTGAAAGCAATTCTTTCGGTTAATTTTAAATTTTGAACATGTGAGTGTGATTATACGAACCTTCTCTGCAACAGTCTCAACCTCTCTCTGACTTCAGCCCTTTCCAGTTCTTGCCTTTGGATTCTCGCTTGCATTTTTATTTTCATAGAGTGCTTGATAGAAAAAATAGTTCCCGCAAGTACGACGATGGTCAGCAAACTGGCCAGGAAAAGGCCCCAAGTTTTATTGTTGCTTTTGTGTACAGGTTGACTTTTCCATTCGTTGGCACAAGCAGTTTTCCAGGAGTACCATGTGACGTTATTCGGAGTGTGACAGACAAGTGAATCCGGGGTTGTTGTCAGACTTGTCAAGTAAAGGTAGCCTGGTAACAGTTGACTGCAGTCACAGTGCCATGGATTATCTTGTAAATATAGATGACGCAGATTTGGATTGTCGAAGAATATTGCTGGACTTACTCCTTTGCTTATGGAGTTTCCTGTAGTAAAGAAATAATATATTGTTCTAGCGATAAGTTAGTATTTTAAGTAATAAACTGGTAAACCATTGTGAACTGTAAAACTCTTTTAATACTTGAATTTAATTGTATGTAATATGTACCTGAAAGATCCAGTTTTTCTAATTCTGGAAGTCCACTGAAACTAACATTCTCCACGGTTGTAATGCGATTCTTTCTTAAAATCAAGCTTCTCAGACTTGACGAATTGAAACCACTAGGAATCGCTTCAATTAAATTTTTGCTTAAATTTAAATGGTACACCCTTGGCATGTTGAATATGCTGTAGACTTCCATTCGATTTATCAGATTCGCAGACATGTCCAAACTAACCACTGAAGTATAAAGCTTTGGAAATTCTTTAAGGTAATTTTCTGATAGATTAAGAAACTGTAATTCAATATTTTCTCGAAAAGCCATTGACGGAACTGACTTCAAACCATTGGCTGATAAATCTAGTACCTGCAGTCTTATAAGATTTGCAAAGGAACTTTTATTCAAACGCTCTAAGTGGTTGAAATCTAGAAACAGATGCGTCAGCTCACGATTCTTGGCAAATATTCGATCGGGCAGCATACGAATCGAGTTGCTGGATAATCTGGCGTAGGTCAGAGCTGGTAATCCGTGAAGACCAGGTCTGTCGAGATCGCATCTTGAAACATCGATCTTTTGAAGTTTCTGATGTCGCAGAGTTTCATACCTTGAGTAACAGTAAGAGAAGATTTAACATTAATACTTGGCACCAATTTTTTTTTACTTTCTATTACTGTCATAAAACTACTAAATGCTGGGATAAGTTATTTTATTTAACTCTAGTAAGACTTGAATAACGGATTTCAAAGCCATTAATACAAGAGCGAAATGCCGCATTACGAGAGCCTATATAGAGCGCATAAATGGTAGGTCCGTAATGCCGTGAGTACCCACCTGGTGCTGTAGACCAATGTAGGATTGTCCGCCAAGCGAAGATCAATAAGTTCGGGAAAGCCCTGAAACGCGCGCGGACTCAAGACTTTCAATTGGCATTTCGAGAGATCGAGCCCTTTCAGCTTTAGACTGTAAGGATCCTTGATGTCTTTTAGCGGGTTACTGGACAAACTCAAATGGGTAAGCTCCGGCAGACCTGACAATGACGTATTTTTAAGCTTCTCAATGGCTGAAAGGAGAATAGAAACAATCATTTATTTTTAAAGTTATTTTATTAACAAAATGTTTATTAAAAGTTTGAAAATAAGGAACAGCATTAGATTCTACTTGTTACCAACATTAAATTTCACCTCCACTTTATCGCCGGCAAAAATTTCGAATCAACCGTAGGTAATCATAAAGCTCTTACCGCAAGCGTCGGCGTTCAAAAACTGCAACGACGGACACTTCAGCCCGTCGAGTTCGATCATAGGATTGTTCTGGAGGTACAGCGACTTGAGCCGCGTCAGCTGACCCAGTGAGCCCAGATCGACGACGGCGTCCCTGAAGAAGTTCAGGCTGAGGTCGAGCTTGCGCAAGTTGCCGAGGCCCCGAAGATTCGCCGGCAAGGAGCTTAAATTGTTGCGCGCCAAATTGAGGTGCTGCAGCTCGGTAAGCCTATTCACGTCCGGGGGCAGCTCCGTAAGCAGGTTCCCGGAAAGGTCCAGGTGCTCCACCTGTCGCGAACGGTAGGAGGATAGGCTTGATTATGTTTGCTTTGTGTATATTATATTCAAATGTTTGCGGGTTCTTTTAAATTCAGGATTTGTTACGTAATTTTATTGTTCATTCACTGCCGGAGATCATTTGAAAGCGCATTTGTATATCGTTAGCTTGGCGGAAAAAACGTTCTTCTCAATTGTTTTTATTACTCTTAGTGCTACTGAACTGAATATTTGACGTCAATTGTTTTATTATCTAAATTCGTTTAATGCTTTATCTGTCAAAAGTGAGTACATAAAGGAAACCCAGTATTTGTTAGCATATCAATAATATACGTTTGATATAAATATGAATAAATATTAGATAAAAATTAATATTTAGATTTAATAATCAATTGATGCATTTTATCCAAAACCCCAATTGGTTAAAAGCCAATCTTTATTAAGCTCGACGATAACTTTGATTATGAGTAAATATTAGTTACATACTAAGCTTGATAGTTAATGAATAAGCACATGCAATATATCCATAGCATGATGCTCTAGATCTATTTCAAAATTCTGAGGACACTCATTTCGAGCATCTACTTGTAATCAGATGTGACTTTGCGATAAGAAGTGAATCACATACGATTCGTATTACTCACTTCTTTGCGTACTTTCGCTAATAAAAATGACAGAAAACGTTTAAACATCAAAACTACGAATTACGGGAAATTCCTGTGCAAAAGGTGTTCGTCGAAAGTGATTTGAAAACTTTCTGATACACTTCAAGCCAAACATAATTGTTGGAACAATGAATTTATACACAAAATTTATTAGAACGACGCCGGAGTAAATAAAACGCATTTGGACAATTTTTAATTATTTAAATAAATACGCATTCGACCGCTTCGTATCAAACAAATCGTATACCGCAAGACTCGAAATTTACAGAGACAACAGTCGCTACTTACAAAATCGCTAATATTCTCGGGGAAAGCGAGCAGCCCCTGATCGGCGCATCTGACGACGCGCGGCACGTGAACCAGGTCGCACTGACATCTCGCGGGGCAGGCCGCCGTCGCCTCCCGACTTCCAGCCAGGCAAGCCACCACCAGCAGCAGCAGCAGCAGCAGCAGCGGCCGCTTCACCCTCTCTCCCTCTCTCGGCATCCTCTCTGTCCTCGCTCACGTTTCACCCCCTGCTGAAGCACACTCGCGTCTCGCGCATCTCTCGCGAGCGGCACCTTCGGCACAGACCCCGGAGAGGAGGAAGCAGCCTGTGGGCGCTCGCCGTACAACACACACACCTGTGCTGGGCGCCGAAGAGAGGAGCGGCTCGGCGTCGCCGATAGCGAGCGACTGCGAGGCGCGCGAGAGAGCGGTTATCGAGGAGATAACCGGCGCGACGCTCGCTCACAGTTTGCATTCGAGAGCGAGAGAGAGAGAGAGAGAGAGAGAGAGAGATATCTCGGCCAGATAATTTTCGTGCACGGCAAGCTCGATCGCTGCGCGCCGTTGGCTCGGATTTTCCGAGGCTCTCTCCCGTGGAAGGCCGCGGGGCTGGAGGCTCTGCCACCGGATGCGGGGAGCGCCTTGCGCGCTCGCCGTTCGACTGCTTTGTCATGGTAATCGTATTTGGGATCTTTCGAATTTCGTTAGATTGCACTCGGAGAGTTTTGAAAAAGGTGCCGATTTCTTTCTGGGCTATTCGAAAATGTTTGAAGACTATTAGCTAACTCGAAAGAGGATCGAAAATTTTTTTATTGTTTTGTACATAAGGCGCGACAGGTGAGATAACGGTTGAAAGCGCGCATAAACAATGTATGATTTTTCAGCTCGTATACTTGTCGTTAACTGAAATAATCGCAATTATACAATCTCTATTATTATTATTTTATTACACAATCTTTGTAACAACTATACAGGTTACGGATGTTTTATTATATTTAATAATCGAATAATTAAATGCTTTATCTCTAAATAAGTCAGTAAATTAAAATAAGTAAACAAGAAGATCGTTTCTTCCTAAAAATAAAAAGCTTGGAATTCTTGTTATTTAGAAGATAAAACCTTTAATTTAAGAAAGTGTACGACGAGATAAAGTTCGCATCTGTTTTTCAACCCGAATCTAATTTTCGACCCGAACACGTTTCCTTTTTGCGCACTTATTCGACAATCGGTTAATTCATCGAAAAAATATTTCACAATCGTGCAAGTTAATAAATTGCGTAACCGCATTTTCATCGTAACCCCAAAATACAACGGCGAAAACACGAGATTCGCGAAAAGCACAAACCAACCGCGTCTCATATACCGTTCCTCGATCGAAATTTGAAGGGTCAGTCGGCGGAAAACGCGAGACATTAGATTAATATCTCGAGCGCCCCAAAGCCGATATTGCCCGGTGGCGGAGCATCGTCCTCTCCGAGAGCCCCTCTCGGCTGACCCACGCGGATATTTTCCCCGAGCGGCTCGGTAGCGACGTCCACTTGCGCGTAATGCGACCCTCCCCCCTCCTCTCCCCCCTCTGCGGCGCGCTAAGCGAAGCGAGACGACGCCGATCTCTTCTTCCTCCTTCTTTTGCTTCTTTAAAAGAGAGCGAGGAGGATGAGCGCGACCGCGACCGACCGAGTCGAGGAGTATGGATCGACGGGTCGCGACGTGGTTTTAGAGGTAATGGTGTATGATCACGTCGATCGGTTGTTTTCTGAGGATTCGTAATTCTTTACTGGTATACAGCTTCGGTTTCAATGCTGGGATTAGATTTTCTATTTTTCGATTCTGTTTTTTTCGGTTCCTTTTGTTTTTTAATTATTCATTTGATTTTTCGGTTATCAAGCTTTTAATTTATGTCAGAATTATTTTACAACATTTTTTTGGAATCAATACAAAGACCTTCATTTTTATTGTTGTATAATGGATCGGTTAATTCAATTGGCACTGATTGAAATTAGAGTTCTCGTGCGATCTTAATAGTCTAAAAAAGTCGTGAGGTCATTCAGTTCAGATTCTAGAAGGAAATGTTTTAAAGTTATTTATAGGTCAATGTAATATTTAACAAAAAATATGACACATTATTACGCAGTCTAAAAGAAAAAGACTTATAAAACACTAAACTCTACTATGCAAGACTCCCAGCTCCCCTCAAAATCGAAAAAAAAGTATAAAAACCCCGGCCGACCTCGAAAAGCACCGCATCTCACGCACTGGAGAAAGGTGAAAAAAGAAAAAAAAAAGTCCAGCCCACGGCTGGGAGCGCTCGGTGCGCAGGACTTGAGTTGAGCGGCTTCACACGTGTCCGGTTGGGCCAATCCAGCCTCGGGTCACACCCTCCCGGAGAGGGTGTGATGCGCGCGGCTTAGCTCCGCGGCTTATCCGCGCGCGGTGGGGGTTTTCACTCTCTCTCTCTCTCTCTCTCTCCCTCTCTACCTGTTGATCTCTCAGCCAACCCCTTCGCGAGCGATTTCGCAAATCCACGCCGCCGGACTCCCACGCGCCCCGGGTCACGCCTACTCCGGAGCTGCGATTCTGGAGAACGGAGGATGTAATGTATCAACGGCGCTTCGCTAGGAGAACGGGAGATTGGAGGTGCGAGCGGAGCGGAAAGTTTTCGAGGAGATGATGCTTTTACGTGCTTTTTGATCACGTAATTAAGATTTGGTCAATTCTTTTTAGATTATTGAATCCTTAAAAGAGTGCAAACGTTGCGGAGAAGTAATCGTAGAGCCATATTTATTACAATTATTAATCTGCGCGAAACTGCCTTACATCTAATATATTTAAGCGAGAGCTCTATTTTTATCGTCGTCTTGATCATTGGAATAATTTGTAATACTGCTGAACACATACAAGTTCTAATGACTTAATCAATGGATACCTAATAAAGTATGATTGCGGAAGTATCAAGCTCAATTGAAGCTTCTTTTCTTAATTGGTTCAATAACGTGTCGAAATTCATTCTCAGAAATCTAAATAAACTTTATTGAAACGTTGAATAGAAAGAATTATAAGCGAGGTTAGATTGAAGCGAACTTAAACAATCGACTTCACTCGTATTCTTATCGTTAAAATTAAATATTATTACTTAAAATCAATATTTACGATTCGGGACTAAAGCGACAAAAAAGAAACTGATTTCCTCGCCCCGGCAAAATCGCTCGTCGGCCAATATCTTAAATTGATGAAGCAGCGTTCTCCAGCGCCGATATCTCCTCTCCATCTCATCGCGGAAGCGGCTCCTCTCGACCAAAGCAGCAGCGTTCGCCATCTTAGCTCCCAGCGGTGGCGGCGGCGGCGTTGGCGGCCGATCATCTTCTCTCTCTTGGCCATTCATCTCTCCTCGGCACGCAAGCTCTCTCTCTCTCTCTCTCCCCCGATAGCTATAATTAAAAGTCGATCAGAGCGCGGCTCCCCGCCCCCGCCTCCTCCTCGATAAAGAGGCGCCGCGCGGCGCAGCCCGGGGAATCTGCCGCGGGGGATACACAGCCGCGTATACAGAGACGTATTTTTAACGCCTTCATTTCCGCAGCCTCGCGTCGCGTCGGGGGAGAGAGAGAGAGAGAGAGAGAGAGGGAGAGCGGAAATAGCGGAGCGCGATATACCTCGGCGCGCACCGGTGTTTCAAGTATTGATCAGTTCGAGGAGCGCAGCGCCACTATCATCCGCCTCCTACCTCCTGCAGCCCTCTCTCCTCTCTCTCTCTCTCTCTCCTTCGAGGCCGCCACTCCCCAAGTGGACGCCGGTAGCGGTGGTAGCGCCGCGCTGCCCCTCGCGAGTCGACGCTGCACTCTTCTATGGCGAGGAGGTCCGCTCGATGGAATGGGGGGAGAGGGTTCGAGTGGATTTTTGGCGGATTTTGTTATTTTTCTTTTAGATGGAGGAAAGGCAGCCGGAAAAAGGGATTGACAAAAATTTAAAGAATTGCTGCACGATCAGGTAGAGTTGTACATTGATATGTCTTAGAAGTACGAAAATTATTATTTAATTTATTGGTTCTGTTATTTAATTTACGTATTATTGATTTTACTCTAATTAAATCTAAATAATTCTCCTCTCAAACTGAGAAATCATAAAGCATTTCCAGATAATGCCGGAAAAAGCCTCCTCGACATTCGAGTTAAGATATCTCTCTCCCTCTCTCTCTCTCTCTCTCTTCATCCAATCTTTATTGATCCTTTGGAGTTGCGCAACGTCACCTTTCGTTTCGCGGAACTGTAACGGAACGCGATTATTGCCCGAGAGAGTCCTTCGCTTCAGAGATAAGGGCAAACTCGCATTTGAACATTGTTAGCGAAGGCTTTTCTCATCCCTATCTCGGCTCTTCCGGAAATAGAACGCGAGTTATAAGACTCATCCGAAGCTGAAGATGTTATTATTTGAGCGGGGAGGCTGATAAGTATTTACGGCCGAATCGAGCCGTCACTACGCGTTTCTTTAAATACACAATAGCTTTCTTTTAGCGTTTCATTCTTTTTTCAAATAAATTTACTAAATTTTCTTAAAAACAACGCTGACATCAACACAATGATAATCTTAAATAAAGCCCTACTAAAACCCAATTCAACCAAAGCACAACAGATTACCTCAAAACATACAACCCGCCCAGGTAAAAGAGCTCGACATAAATTCTCGGTCCGTCGAATCCAGGCACAAACACGGCAGCTGATCCCGCGCCGATCCCGCGGCAAAGGACTCACGCTCGCTTAAACTTTTTCACTCGGCTCCGGCTTTGAAAAGCCGCTCGGGTAATTGCCGCGGAAGGCGCGTTACCCAAATCAAACCCGACAAACGAGAGAAGCGCGCGGCTCACGGATGCGTACGTATATATTCGCGGGGGGGAGTCGCCTCGCGCTCCTCTCTGATCCGCGGCGCCCTTTTCACCCCTAAGCTCTTTCGGCTCCGCTTTGTCAAGTTTCCCCGCGAGCGCGGAAGGCGGAAAACTGTATGCCGAAGGCGGGAAAATGCGACGGGGGGGAACGGGGGGAGGAGCTGCCAAGTCTTTGCGTAAGCTGCGCGTGTGGTGTTTTAAATGTTTTGTGAATGAGGGCTTTGGGATTATGACGTTTGAGGTGTGGTGTGATTTTTTTATCACTGTAATGGAAAGGTTTCAGTGTTTCAGATTTATTTTTCTTTTAATCTCTAAAGCTTCTATATTGAGGAAAATAAGTAATTTAATATAAAGTTGTCGATCGAAGCCCTGCACATATGTTACCTTCTGTGCATCCAAGTATTTCAGATTAGGCGGTTCCGGGGGGTAATAGCTCATTTAGCAGCAAAGTACAAAATCCAATCTAAAAGAAGCGTCCCATCGATTTCTGCTTTGCAAATTACCCCGAAGCATCCAGTGCAGCCAGCAATTCGTCGCTGCAGATCCGATCAATGCTCGCATCCCGCTGCAGCATCGAATTCTCGCGGCGGCGGCGTCGCGAGAGTACGCAAATCAGTCGGCGTACGAATATTGTAGGGGCTCTAAGTAGCTGGATTTACCCCGGCGCGTCGCAACGAAATTTCAATGGCTGCAGGAGCGACTCGCGGTTCGCTGCACCCTCCTAACGAGATCAGGAGCGATTGAACCTCCTGAATGTTAATGCTCGGAACGGAGGCTATATATATAGCTGTTCGCGCGAGGCGCGGAAAGGAGGATTGTTTTGAAATTGGAGACGAGGCAGTTTGTTTAACAAAGTGACCCGAAAACGTTGCCGTCTTACGGCGGAAAATTAGATCGGGGATCTTTACAATGGCCAAATCCGCGATTTGCTCCGCCGTAAAAGCAAATGCCGTAATAACCTTAAGATTCCGAAGGCAGCGGCGTAATAACAATGATTCCTCGTATAATCCAGATTACGGATTAGCCGGAGCTATTAAAAGCTGCATCAGCCGGCGACCTCTTATCTCGGGAATGAAAGAGGAAGAAGGGCGCGCGGGGGAAGCACATCTGTCGACTCTCCCAGCTCGTCGACTCCCTCGATTTGGGGCAGAGCTCTCTCTCTGCGGGGGTGACTCCCGTGTCTTCTCTCGCGCGACGACGCCGCCGTCGTCGTCGGTGCGCATTGTTTAATCGCCGACAGGATTTCGGCGATGCGTGCGAACGAGAGACGACCCCTGACACCTAACTCGTCTCCGTTCCGTTTCGCCGGCTGCCAAGACAAATCCGCATTTATTTTACACGGAGCCCCGCGAATTATTTACCTGAGCGGAAGAGGCGAACGAGCGAATACGCGACTTTTATTTGCGGGGGGAGAGAGATTAGGGCTACTCGGGTTTTTCGGCTGCATTGTGCGGATTCGGATTATTTAGTGGGAATGAATATTGTTAGGGGGCTGCGGATGGGTTTGCTTTATGTTTGTTTAGACGTATGTTTTTAAGTACTTTGAATATTAGGATGGCATGAGAACGGAAAATTCTGCCTTCAAAATTCAAACACTTGAGTATGAATATTATTTATAGTCGACAAGAAAACCTCAATTTTGATTACACTATTGATAAATACTATTATTTGAAAATCATCGCGCATCTCATCTGATTCCTCTACATTAAAAAAGGAAGCTGCCCTCGTTCTAACCCCGACATAAACGAATCGCGTTCAAGTAAATACGACCTAAAAAAAAAAAAAAGAAGAACCTAATACAAAGCCCCGCGGCGGCGGCTGCTTCCGCCAACACCTGTAAAACAGTCGGGCGCGCCTGCAGCCCCGGCAGCCGCGTTCGGCAGCGGCCTCGCTCGGATGAGCATATTTCACGGCGCTATCTCGCGCTCGCGAGCGGCCCACGCATCTGCCGAGCTTCGGAGAACGGCCCTCCTTTATTGCCACCCCCACCCACTCCCGGAGCCGCCCGGCCGATAAACGACTTTCCCGCCGAATGTACAGCGAGCCTTACACGCGTAATCTGTATATTGAAGCGGAGCCCTTTTCTCATCGCGACTTTCGCAGACTCGTAAATCGCGAGAGGCCGATGCAGGAACGATCGGGAACCGTTGCGACGATTCGAGGAGGATTTGGAGGGAGGGGTGGGGCGGTATTTTTGCGGATGGAAATGTAAGTGCGCGGGAGATTTGAGAGGTGATTTGGTTGGCTTTGTTATAATAAGAACTTGGGATGTATAACGTAAATTGATTGTAAAAGTTTCAGAATTTAACAATAGTTATTTTAGTTTAAGAAATCAAATGATTTACTATTTTATTCTCATTGAGTAATTTTATAATTAGATATATATAACTTTAGCCGCGAATTTTCCTCGAATCTTTTTTGCCTTCCAAGAAGTTTGCAAGCTTAAACGCGGCTTGTGAATTGTGATCAGTTTGCGAATTGTGAGAAAATTCACTTAATACAACGCAGCCGGCGTACCTACTCAAGTTGCAAATTAGCTGACGCACGAGAGCGTCTATGCTTGTCTTAGATTAATTATGCAGGCGCCGTCGGAGGATTAGCGCTCACTGTTACGCGAATTCGATTCTTTCGCGCCGGAACGAACTTTGGAGAGAAATAATAAAGAGCGCTGTTGGTAAACGGATTTATTTCCGGATTTGGAAAAGTATCGATTATTTGTAAATTAATGCGTCGTTCGCTTAGTTCAAAAGCTCCGTTTGGAATCCCAAGTAAAATTAAATCCCAAGGTAATCAATTCATCATCCGAAAGATTGAAAAAGGAAAAAAGTCCGTATCCGAAATGATAAAGACTCCCGGGACAACGGTTACCCGGCGAACATAAATTCCCTCGACGAGAGATTCAGCACCTTATTACCCTCATAACCCAGCTCGCACCAATCATCCGGACGCTCGCTCGAAACAATAACCTCTAGCCAAAAAAAAAGAAAAAAGAAAAAAAAAACCAGACTCAGCGATGATCCCCGGTCCTTCGTCATTGTTAAAACCTGCGGGTGTCGTCGTCGCGGCTCTCGGATTCCGCAAATTCGGCTTAAGGCATCGGGCGCAGTTATTTTCAATTACCCAACGGCGTCGTAATGTATGCGAGATAAAGGGCCGCGGAGACTAAGATATTATAGGGAAATGGGCGTATATAAGGTGCGGCGGGGAGAGGG
>UCOM01000932.1:0-55886 GCA_900474385.1 Ormyrus pomaceus
AAGGTGGACATTTATCGTAAATAAAATCACTCGGTCAGTGGAAATTGAATATTAGATTGATTTTGTAGGTTTTGTGTCTATTTCCGCGTACGTAGTTAACAAAACGAATTTCAAAGATCGTTAATAAATCAAAGATTTGGAAGAAAAACTATAAATCCAAAACTACAACTGCTTATGACACTGTGGTTTTTTGCTAATTGTAATTCATACAGGTAAAAGTTTGTGATTTAAAAATTATAACACTCATAATAAACATTTTATTGTTTACAATTATTTACAGAGAAATTGTCAGCAGATTCAACGTGGGTTTAGCAACTGCTGTAAGAGCTCTACGTAGAGTAGTTTACGCTTTATTTGTAGCTAGGGATATATTTATTCGTTGGCCTGAAAATCCATTAAATAATTGTCACGCCTTTGAAGATTTGTATGGCTTTCCAAAAATTGTTGGTTGTATAGATGGGACACACATAAATATTCCACTATACCATGACGGACAACAGTATATTATTTATATTAATAGAAAAAATAACGCTTCTATTCAACTGCAAGTTGTTAGTGATCATACTTTGAAATTTATTCATGTATATGCTGGACAAGTGGGATCTGTTCATGATGCACGTGTTCTTCGACTCTCAGGTGTACAAGACATTTGTAATGACGATACTTTCTTCCTTGAAGAAAGCCATATTCTAGATGATGCTGTCTATCCTATGCAACAACATTTACTAGTGCCATTTAAAAACAATGGGCATTTAACAGCTGAACAAACAAATTTTAATAGAGCTCTATCATCAGCTCGTGTAACAGTTGAGCGTTCCATAGGTTTGCTGAAAATCAGATGGAGGAAATTATTATATAAATTGTACATGATCAGGATAGATCTAATATCTATATTTATTATAGCTTGCTGTGTTTTGCATAATATTTGTGTTCTGCAAAATGATTTGTACGACTGTATGTTAAGGCGAAGGAACAATATTCGTGTCAGGCAAAACAATGTAGTTAGTAGTAAGTAAAAACGCTGGTATCGCTAAAAGAAATCATATAGCTCAAGATCTAATGATAAGATAAAATGTTTAACATTTATTATATTACATTTATAGAAAAAAAAGGTCTGTTATTATATTTTTATGTAAGATATTTTTTATAATAAAAGACAAAACTAGTATTTAAATCATTTATTTATTTGAAATCTTAATAAAATAGTCTTACAGCTGATTTTTAGATCACATTTCCTTTTTTAATCAATAAATAACTTAAATGTATGTAACTTTAATATAATAATCTTTCAAATAAAATTATATTTCAATTCAATTATTATTAATTAACCATACTACTTTTTTAATGTAATTATTTTGACTTATTTTACTTTTTTTTTACAAAAGTAACAAAAATCAAAAAGAAACATCTTTTACAATTGATCACAGTTCTTTTTGTACTTAATATACACCTATTATTAAGATATAATACCCAGACGGGAAAACTATCCCAAATGAACTCTTTAAGTCCATTCTGCTTAAAAAGAATTCATTTGGGATAGTTTTGCCGTCTGGTTTATAAAATGACTCGTGCTTAAAGTGAACTACTTAATCATTTTTACAAATAAGAACTTTAACAACTTTTAATCTAGTATTTTAAATTTTTAGTCAACATAGTAATTTAGTAATTAGAAACTCGTTTAAATAATTTAATATTTTTTTATCATTTTTTCTAAAAGACTTGTAACTTTATCAGAAAACTGTTTTTGTTGTTCCCTTGTTTTTTTTTTCTTTCTTCTATTAAGTCTGACAAAAGCTCGTTAGTTGATGGCTTCTTTTTTTTCTTTGGTACTGATTCCTGTACTGTTTCTTCCTCACTATCAAACTTCTCTGATGAAGCTGTAGATACAGGAGCAACCCAAACATCTTTGGCGAATATGCTATCCATTTCCTGTAAAAATTAAAATATTCTCAATGCCTGTGCATCTGTATGTGTGTGTGTGTGTATTCCACAATCTAGCTTACCTCTTTAAATTCAAAATTTTTTCTATTACTACCACTTCTTCCATTATGATCAACACATTGTTTGTACTGATTCTGTAAAAGTTGAAATTTTTTTCTGCATTGATCTGCTGACGCGTTGTAACCATGTTTATTGAATTCTAGTGTCAATTTGCCCCATAATACTGATTTTATTGATTTTGGATTTTTGAATTCCACATGAAGTTTCCTATATGCATGAAGTAACAATAAAACCTTGGCGTGGCTCCACACAAATTCTGAAAATAAATAGTTACATACAATAGTCATATATAATGAAACAAACTGTACCTAAAGTGATTTATTTTTTAATAAAAATTATTTACTTTCATTTTCTTCATTTTCACTTAAAACTTCTTCATTTAAAGTGTTATCATTTCGGTTCGGTGTACATTGTACTTTATAATTTTTAAACACCATTTTAGTTTCCTGCGTCTGAACACTACTTTTTGATTTTAAAATCCTCTTTCCAGAGTTTTGTAAAAAATTTTCAATTTTAAAGTCTCTAAAATTGTTGGTCTTTTCTGTAGCATTTCCTTCTGTAAAATCAAGATTTAAATATCCATCTTCTTCATTATCATAATTTTCTTCATTATAATTGCAATCTTCGTTTTCAGAAACATTTCCCACTTCCTGAGTATCTACAATCGCGTATTATTTATATTTATATATTTTTTATTGAATTTCCTAATATATCTAAATATTTGTCTTACCTTCAAGAGCCCTGTTTAACTCTTTTTCAGTTAAACTAATAATATAAGATTGATTAGTAGCTGGATCAGTTAATTCGAAATCTACTTTATGACTCATTTTTTTAATGTACTTAAGCTTTTTTTCATTACAAAATTTCTCAAATTTCCAAGTCGTGACTATTGTACTTATGAGAAAAGGTTGCATTCACCAGTTGAGGTTAGTTACGTTTGAAGCTTACCAGTCAAATAGTTAGTTTCGGAATGTTCCGCAACTCAACGTAATTTTCACGCATTTCGGAACACTCTGAATCGGGCGCCCGAGTTTCGGAATACGCCCCATATTCCTAATTGCGTTCTTGAAGACATTTATTAATGCTAAAAAAAGATTTATAATTATTTATATAAAATATGGATGCAATATTTATTAATACTAGTGCTCGCGATCAACTACGCTACACTGCCTCACAAAATATGTGAATTTATTTTTTTACAATAATCGCCCAGTATTGAAACAATAATTGTAAGAGATTTTTTTTTTTCTTATAGAAATCACAAAACTTACTTTTGCAGCAAAACTTCTTCAAACACCGATAAAAAGAAAGCCGTCTTATTGTTGAAAGAATGAATTTGCATTTTAAAAGCAGCTGAAAGAATAATTTTCACTATCCTTTTGCCTCTGCCTCTAACATCCGCAACTTTATTTACATTTACACTTTACACTTTAGAAAACGCCACGAATCAAAACATTTCATAACACAATTACTCATTCTTAAACACTGTACACAATAACAATAGATAATAAACATAGACCAGATCACTGAGTTGTCATTCCTTCTCGCCACTTGTTCTTCTAGGCAAATGGCGCGGAAAGTTGGCGATGCCTCCGCGGCTCCGCCGCAGCAGCGAACGCCGAGTTCCAAGAAACGAGCGGTTTTGGCGGGCAAACATTTTTTTTACCTTCTTCAGAGGGATAAACAAAATCTTTATTAGGTGTAATAGTCGCTTTTCATTCAAAAAATTTATTCTTCTTTATTCGTTTTGACATGATATTTTGGTAACGGGCAGTAAATTAATTTTAATAAATTTGTTATTAATTCTAAAAAGTTTTATTCGTTTATTATCGAAGATTAATACACACCATCGGTAGCTTTTTTTTGTGAAATTTTTCTTCTAAACCGAAATTGATTTTCGTTTAAAAACCCATTATCCTATAAAGCTATCAAAAAATCTCACTCTCCTTTCGAAAAATAAGCCAAAAGCAACAAGCAAAACACTCGCAAATTAAGAAGAACCTAAATTCACGCTTCTCCCGAACATCCAAGCAATCCATCATCCCTCATCTCAATGAAACGCGACATCGACGAAGGCTCAATCCTCTCCAAATGCGTCCTCCGAATATTTCCTCCTCGCCTTCCTTCGCAAAAACACACAAGCAGCATCTAATTGGATTATTTAGCGTTTTTCACCTCGAGGAAAAGGCCGCCGTCCGCCTCTTCATAAATCACAATTTCTCTCCTTCAGTCGCGGCATTATTAATCCAAGGTAGTGACGCGTTAGATCCCCGGCTTATCCGTTAAAGAAACTACATCAGCAGGAAAGGGACGAGAGTCGCCTGCAGGCCGCTGCTAAAACAAGTGTAGGTGCAGCGGCGCGTCATTTGTCAACCGGGCGGCGTTATTATATTTCTTGCGCGATCAATCAGCGCGTTTCCGATCTGCGTTTCCTTCCTTTTACGGCATTAGGGTCACTCGTAATCCTTTATAATGGCGCCAGCTTTTTGCTCCGTATATATGCGCTCGCGTCGAGAGTGGGCAGTGAGTCGAGGAAAAGAGAAGGAAGCTTTTATACGATGCAGCGATCAGTTAAACCTGTTTTGAAGGATGCGCGTGTGAGCGGCGTCGTGCTGGAAAATTGAGAGTAAAATGGATGTACAGGCTCGGAATTCGTATCTGGAGAGCTTCGGAAATGAGTGGCTGACGTATTTTTAAAACATTTACGCTTTTTTCTTCATTTTGCTTTCGTCATACTGTGCAATATAATATTGGCTGAAATACCTCGGATTGATTATTTCCAGTATTCGTATACATAATAAAACTTTCGCCAATGCATACGCAGTTCTATACTTATTAATTTAAAAGTAAATACACTAACGATTATATGTATTTGTAAATGTTTCATAAAATTTCTGCAAAATCAAATAATAAAATTCAAAGTTTTAGCGTAAAAAAATTAGCCTACCGCAATTGAAATAATATTCCCAGCGAGTACCCTCGCAAAATCATATTCCAAAAGTCCAGCGGACTGCAGCTTATCATCCAGCGGCCAGCTCAATTACAATTTCCCTCTCAACTTACACGGAATCCCCACGACATAATTAATGCCAGGGAAGCTCGCGTCGCGTGCATTATTACAATCTTCGGGCTAGACTCGCGATTAACCGCAAAGCTCGAGCGGCGGCCGCCTTTGCTGCGTCCGGCATAAAGTTCGAGCGCTTAAAAGCATTCGGCCATTGTGCTGCCGAGCTTTTTTATTGTGCAGGTATGTTTGGAGAAACGAGCTTTAAGCTAAATTCAAGCGAATCGCGAAACGCAGCGCCGCGTTTTGTTTATGTCTCTGGTTTGGATTACCGAAGGGCTCTGCCTCGATTGTTCCCCCGGCTTTTTGTTTAGCCGAGTTTTAGAAAGGATTTTTTGGAGGTCGGAAGGGAGATGGGGAGGATGTGGCTGTTTTTATCTGAATAGACAGGCTAGTTTATTTTCTGGTGTTTGAAAGGGGAGGTATTTTTTAGTAAGTGGTACTCTGATTGCTTTAATATTAGAAAATGTGTTTTAGTCGAATATACAAATTGGCTGCAAAGAAGAAAGAAGGCATAGATGAAACTATATGTAGTTCATTATATAATTTTTCGAAGCGTTCATTATTATATTCTTGAAATGTTTATGAATAAGATTTTTAATTTATTATTTTTACATAACTTATATAGATTTAAATTTAGTCGAAGTTTGCTTATGATTTACAAAATGAATATATATACTACGATGAATCAATATAGGGTATTGTATTGTAGGGTCACCTCAAAGTAAATAATTTATCAGCAAAAAAACTAATATTAAAAAATAATAATCAAATTAACAACTAAAAATAGCCAGATTCTTATCCCGCGGTAACTTATTTAAGTAATATTTTAGATTTTAATCTGTTTTATCTCGGATTCTCTTCTCATTTTCCCACTTGATTTTCTTCCATCAAACCTTATTTCAACTTCCCCGTTTAAGTTACTCCGAACACTCCTCTTACGCGTCCTATAATGCTTAAATTAACAAGCACATAAAAATAGAACAGACAAACCCCTCGTTTGCGTTAGAATAAAATTTTCCCATACTGGTCGATATTTTTTCGTCCGTGACCTCACCTGCGAACATACGTA
The DNA here is from genome assembly GCA_900474385.1 of Ormyrus pomaceus. Classification (NCBI taxonomy): domain Eukaryota; kingdom Metazoa; phylum Arthropoda; class Insecta; order Hymenoptera; family Ormyridae; genus Ormyrus; species Ormyrus pomaceus. Next base: position 6,138 of record UCOM01000932.1, read on the forward strand.
AACGCGCGTGAAATCGAATGCAAGCATACACAAACGCGCCGGAACGAAATTCGAATTGAAATAACCAAGGGAAAACACGCAATAGTGTAAAATTTTATTATCGCCGTTAAACTCTATCCGTTTAATTAACGCATTGCTTTTATTCGGGGGGACGCGAATGTCGTTAATGAATTCGCATTAGCCGGAGACAAAAATACGACTATCCGCGTTAAACGAGATCTCTACCGAAAAATCAGCACTTAAATCGTGTACTCTTAGGAGTAAGGACTTTTAATTAGATCTAAATAAAGCGGAGCCGTTCGGCGCAGGAATTAGGAGCGCGCGAAGGTGTAATTGCAGCCTGGTCTCAGGGTGCAATCTGCAAATTGTTTAGAAAGTTAGTTATTTTCTCGGCTGCCTCAGGCATTGTAATATTTCATTGTTGCATTATAATTAACTTAGGGGTGTTATCCGATTCCTAATTGTACAGTTGCCTAGGCGCGTGCGTATTTGGTAAGGAAGAAACTTAAGCATTTAACTTGTGCTCGGGAAGAGCTGGAATTACCTTTTTGGACGGGAAATTTCTAATGCTTCTCTAATTCGAGCAAATTTATTAGCATTGTTTTTTACGTAAAATTCTCTAAATCAATGAAAATAATTATTTGATTATACTTGTAGGTCGATGAAATTATTCAAATTTATATTTAAATTTTTTGTAAAATTTCAACATACATTTGAACTGAATCAAAACTGTAAGGCCAACATTTCAATGCAAACCATCTTTTGAATTTCCTTATTTTTGAATATGAAAGTAAGTTGTGATTTCACAAAATATAAGTTGGTATTCTGAATTTCCGTAGGAAATTTTTACAAGGTTTTTCAAACTAAACCAATACTTATTTAAATCTATCAGTTTTTTAATAATAACACCGGTCAAAATAAATATTTATTAAATATTTAGTAATAGATTAAAACAAAGATTTCCATTCTACAAAGTAATTTTATTATATTTTTCTTTAACTGTTGATAAATATCCGCACGCATTGATCCGAAAATCCAATAAGAAGCTTTGAACTAATAAATTTACAAAATCCCAAAAAAAGAAACTCACATAACATCATTTCCCCAAAACCTATTTTCAAAAAAGCAAACACGCGCTCTTAGATTCCACCCCAACCCCGTCGTCTCTCCTCCGCGCCGTCTAAATCCGCAAAAACCGAAAAGCAAAATTCGTACAGTTCCCAATATACCGGCGGGCTCCGCAAAACTAATCCTGCATTTCCTTTATTTTGGCTGGCGTCACGCCGAGATAGAGTAGTAATATCGAACCTCGCGGGGCGTAGGTAGAATCGAAAACAAGAACGACACGAGGATAATCCGGGAATTTGGCGGCGCGTATATTGCCCCCCCCCCCCTGCCGCTCTTCGCTTCGTCGAGCAAATGAGTTTTCGGCGGCGAGCGACGATAAGTGACTACTGCCTCGATCGATCAGACATCGTGCTCGAAAGCTCGGGCTCTATCCATCCTTGACGAATGTCTGTCTTCTGCGACGAGGGGAAGGGAGGATGTATTGTTATTGGGGATGAAGCGGAGAACGTTTGGATGTGAGATCGGAGATGTGTGCTTTGCTGATTTTTGAGAGATTAGTGAAGGAAGCTAATGCTAATGGGAAGTAGGTTGGACTTGGCTGGAAAGTTGGTGATTTGGGTTTAAAGAATTTAAGGGGCTCTGGATAATGCTTTGAAAGTTTCTAAATTGTATGAAGTATTAGAAATGCTATAAACTAGAATTGTTAAGAAAATTAAAGCAAAATTGAGGTTCACTTTTTTTATCTTCACTGAACCTCGACCTATTTATGTCCTCATATCGGTGTTAATCAGCAACAAAATTTTACGTCTTTCCAATCTTATCTGTTACTACTGATACTTAATTTTATGAACAGTGTTATGTTCCAGCGTGATAAAATAGTGACTGCCGATGAGAGTTTTACATTTTAACCGACTTTGTGAAAACTATTTTGATCTAAATGGTGTGCCTTTAATAAATTGTTAATATTCATTGATATTATTTTTAGATAGTTAAAATTTAAGGTAGAGTCAATCCTAAAAATAGTCAAAATAGATAAGCATTCAATAAGATTTGTCTAGATAGATCAAGCACGAATCTATGTTAAACCAGATTATATCCACTTACCCCCTAAGTACCTACATAAAAAGTAATTTTACGATTCCGATTGCACTTTTGATAAATTTTTACGGATTCCGATAAAAGAAGCTTCTCTGTTCCAATCTTATTAATTTATCTTCTATCCTTAACTAACCTATCCCCATTCCACTCCCCACTCACAATTTAAATTCAAACCCGAAGCTTTCAAATAATTCACGGCGCGGATCTTAAATTGATAATGAAGGAGTATAAAAATAAAGCTTCCGAGGACGCTACAGATTTGTTAAAGATTGCGAAAATCCAAGTCGTAAAAACGATCAGCTCGGCAGAAAAAAAAAACTCTAATCCCCCCCGGCTGAGCGGTATATATGTATTCGTAAATCTATACTACAAGTGCGATAGCAGTTTCGATAAGTGCGAATCGAAGAGATTTCTTAGGAAGTTCCGCTGTTGCGGCTGCGCTGCACTACTATGTACACTTCCGCGTACAGCCTTTTCTTCTTTCTGCTCCTCTCTTTTCCTCTCGTATACCTCTTTGCCTGATTTTTTGTACGAGATGCGTACCCGATGTTTCTCGATACCTGGAGGGCACTGTTTTTTCCAGAAATGTTCTAGAAATGTTTATTATATCTTTTAAGCAATCTTTAAGGATCTTCCGATAAATTCCGATAAATAAACTTTTTATTATTTCGTCTTATTGAATAATTTTTTGAGCGAATAACGTAGTAGCCTTACTATTATATCCTCATCATATTCAGCTCATATTTCAGAGTAGAATACGATGGGCTTTGATTTGGTAATCAGGTTCTACGGGCTTCATTGCGGGATTCACCGTTAATTAATTTCGGTACGATTATCGACGAGCTTACCCGTTATGTAATACGAGTTACTTCATGCTTGAAATATCCTGACAGAATAAGATCTATCCTTGGATAAAGGGTTATGAAAATGAAAATGAAAGTAATTCATACAGATAATTTATTGCAAATATTGACTTATCAATCAATGCACCTTTTATTATTTAATTACTATTTATTTATGATATTTTTTGTAGAAATGGATCGCAATAAAAATACGTTCAACGTGTCATTTTAACTTCGTTCATCAATTGCTGCAGGCTAAATTTATTTAAAAAATGTATAAAAGAATTAAAAAATAATTTAAATAAAAATTAAAAAATTAAAATTAAATTAAAAAAAATTTTTAAATCCATAAACACAATTAATTCTACAATAAATAAATTAATTAAACTAATATAACGTGAGTGACAGATGTTATTGATAATGTTTATGAAAATTTGAAAGACTAAACAACATTTATACGTATTTATTTGAGCATTATTTACAAAAAATCCACTAATTAAATTTAAACGCTTTAAAACTAACTAATCGAATTATTTTTAATACCGCACGTTCTACCGCTCAATCGTCAAGATAAAGACCTTTTTGCAAATTACATTGAATCCTGTATCAAATAATTTTCCCTTAATTAAATCCAGCACGCCTACTTAGCCGACTCTGCGCACAGCAAGCAGTCAGTCAACTCGCAACTTGTTGATAGCTTTATAAACTTGTTCTAACATAACGCCAAGCTGTAAAACGGGATCCAGGCTCGCATCCAAACTCGCACAATAAGCGCGAGTCTAACGTAGCATTCCCTGCGGATCCAATAAATCTCGAAGGCGCAGTTCTTTGTACCGCTCTGACAGTATTAGATTTACACTAAAGACGTAATAGTCAAGCGGGGTTACGTCAATTTCGGCCTTAACGCGGAGAAATCCGCAATACAGATAGTGCCGATATTGAAGCGACAGGTTTGCAAGATTTGTTCAATCTTGGATCTTTTATTGAATGTTTGTTTCTTTTGTAGAAAATATGAGGTCGAGTCAAGATTGGTTGGTTTTTCTTAGTTTGATATCTGATGAAAGATGTAATAGTTTCTGATTATATATTTAGGTAGATTCAATAATTAAAAATACATTTAATACAAACTAGATTTTAAAGTAATATATACATATTTGCGGAATGAAAAGATTTTTATTTAATGAGAAAAATTCTATATTGTTAGAATTTTGTAAAGTTTTCTTACAAATACATATCTGCTTAAATTTAAGAATGTTTGTAAGAACGCATTGGTAAAAAACACTTCCATTTATGAACAAAGCTTTATAAATTTCTAACTGTGTACTAAACTAGTATTTATTTAACCCTTTACGGCGCGATAGTAAGTTATACTTAATATCTAACCTAAATCGGGATTTTGTGTATATGTATAGCGCTCAAAATTAAAGTTTTATATGGGGTTTTTTGCTTTTTTAGCTATCTAAGAGGTCAATGAACATATACGAATACAAAATTATATTTTTGTATTACCATTTTTTTTATAATAAACCTAAAGGGCAAAAAAATAGCAATTTTTTCATTAAAAAATCATCTTTGGAATTGCTGTTATGCTTCGAATCATCAAAATGTATTTCTAGGGGGTTTTTGGGGTCGCTAATTACGAATCTGAAGTCAAAATTTGAAAATCTACAAACCCAAGAAGGCGGACCAAAATGGCATATTCGATCCGCCATCTTGGATTTGAAAATTTTCAATTTTCGTCTTCGGATTTGTGATCTGCGACCCAAAAAACCCTCAAATAACAATTTTAGCCAAAAAATATCGTTTTAAAAAATGTGTGCCGGAAAGGGTTAACAAGCTTATTCAAGCTTTCAAAATTTCAGTAAATAGTTCTCTTAGAAGCTGAAATTAGAGTAAAACTAATGTAATATTAGAAATCACTTTTGATTAAAGTATTAAGTAACATTAAATCTTAGAAATGACGCAATGGGTTCTCAAGAACTTGAAGATTTTAAATCGTTTTATTAGTTTAACTTATAATAGTTGTATAATAATGAAGACTATTATAAAATAATCATGAAATTCTCCAAATCTCTCGAAATTGAAATTAGGTAGCTCTTGAAATTTCTACCGTAATAGCTTTTCTGAAGCATTATTCTATAATCCAAGTACCTAATTACTGATTTAGTGATATATATATATATATATATATTATTTTTGAAATAAAATTAGAGAAAAAAGTTATTTTTACGTTTATTGAGAACAATGGGTGGTAATTCGATTCGAGTAAAGGTTTACCTGAATATTTAATGCCGCTTCCTCGTAAATAATTATCTATCACACAATGCGCGTGTAAAAACAAAAATTTGACTTGGCAAATCCTTCTAAAAAGCTTAACCTACCACTAATAAGGCCAAGCACGAGTAAACAATAACGCGGATCCGGGCACTGCCCGGAGAGGCGTAATTTGCATTTAATTCAAGCAACAATCCGAGATAACGTTCCCTAACGCAACTGCGCGGTCCGAGTAATTTATTTTAATTTCATAATTCCCGACGTGCCTGCCTCGCTCTCTCTCTCTCTCTCTCTCTCTCTCTCTCTCTCCCTGCCATCGCATTTTTCCGCGCAGCTCTCATCGCTTCAGTTTACACACTCGACGGCGTCAGCCTTAATCTCTTAATGAAATCTCCGGTCCGCCGAGGGAAGCGGCGAAAGCGAAAAGTTGGGGGGGCGTTTAAAATAATAGAGCAGCGGGCCTCCTTGGCGAAAAAGAGAGTCCCTTCCGGGGAGGCACTTTGACGAAAATCCAATATTTGCCTTGGCCGGCGTCGAATCAGAATAATTAGCTGATGCCGCTGCAGTGGATACGCGTACACAGCCTGGCCGAGAGGGAGCAGAGCAGCCTTTGCCTTGGTTTTCAATTAAACGAAATCGCGCGGCGAATGATAATGCGCCTAAATGGGCTCTTTCAAAAGGCAGCTGGCACGCCGCGTTTGCCGTGTTCGCGCCGTTCCGCCGAAACAATGCCGATTGCGCATGGGAGGATGCGCGCGCAGCGGGTCCGGATGCTCGTTTCGTTTTTAGGCTGATTTCATTCGAGCGGTGTGTCGCTTTATGGCGCGGCACACGCGAGAAATATGCCGTTTATGGAAATGCGACGCACAGCTTTATTGAGTTCGCGGCCGATGATTTCATGATATTCCTCTCGCGCCGGATGAATATTTCGATTGCCCCCCTCTCCGGTGACGACTCTTGCGGGGGATGATAAATGCTAATTGCTTTCAAAGCGTTAATTGACGCGCAAATATTTGAATCACGTTTAGGATCGTATACCTCGAGCAAGATTTATTATTTTTCAAGTGTATAGGACGCGAGGAAATAGCGCGCTGATGATGTTGCTTCCAGCTAGTTTAAATTGAAAATCAGTTCCGAGAACCGACTGCACTGTCATCCCATTATCCTCCAATTCACCCAGCAACATGCGTATTTAGAACGACAATTAATATTCTCTGGCTTCAATTCATCATATTAATCCAGAGAGAGAGAGAGAGAGAGAGAGAGAGAGAGAGAGATGACGTCGCTTATTGAAGCGAAGCCATCGAGAAAAAGGGATTAAGTCCGATACGTGATTTCTGTTCCAGTGGCCCAGGGCAGCATGTTGCACAGCAGCGGCGGCGGCGGCAAAGGCTCCGACACGAGCCAGAACGCGCTGGACGACACATCGCGAACGGGTCCGTACTTCGACAAGGTGGCGTCGAAAAACGTGACGGCCCTCCTCGGCAAGACGACCTACCTTAATTGCCGGGTGAAAAACTTGGGCAACAAAACCGTGAGTACCAATTTACTTATTTATTTATTTATTTATTGAAAACCAATTAAAATTTACATAGAAGTTTCCTATGCGTACATAGGTATCTTGCAAAGTAAATTCCTATCGAGGTAAACAGAGTTACCTGTACATATATAGGCTGGCTGCAAAATAATATAACAATAACTTATAATCTATTAACTTATAACTAACAATTATAAGTACCATAAGTAAATTCAGAGCAAATAAAAATAAGTATCAATAAAATAGCTTTCTCTATTCAACAGTAATAAAGTTCTTTATCTTATTTCTAACAGACTCTGAATAAATTTTTCATTAAATCATCAAGGGATATAAGTAAAGTGACCGATGTGAAAAGGGCCGATCGATGACGTGGTTTGCGAGGCTGGGAAGTAGGGCTCGGCTTTAAAAAATATTTGGAGTTGAAGGGCTTTTACTGCTTTATTAATGAGCGTTCGGGCTAATTACTCATGGAGAAAAATAAAAAATTAATTAAGGACTTTAATTACGACTGGGCGCTTTATTGCCCAACCGCGCAAAGCGTTTTTCAAGTATTAATATTATCTGAAAAAGTTTTATAAAGTCGCCGTTTCATTACCGGGGAATAAAAGCGCGAATAAACTATTGAATACTTAAAAATTTATTGAAAAGATGGCGCGAGAACGATAAAATTTTATCTGGAAATTTTAGTGTATTACCGGGAAAATATGTGCCGTTACCAAGGCAATGACAAATAAAATCTGACCTAATTTCGCCCTTCTAAAATTTGGAAATGAAGCTTTTCCTGCCCGGCTCTCCGGGCAGAGTAAAAAATATCTTTGATAAAGGATTTTCAATCTCGAAACCAATATCCTCCTGTTTTACGTCGACCCTCGGCTGACAGCGTCCAGCAGTTGTCGATTTCGCTTGGAGAAGCGCCTTCAAAAATAAGATTCAATTCCGTCTATAGTCCGCCGACACGGGAAATTGCAGCACGTACCTACGCGGCCAATAGATGGCATTACATTGAAAAGCGTCAGAGCTTTCCCTTCTTTTCGCACTTTTTTCCGCATCGCGCCGCGCTTGTCCCTCGGCCTACTTTGAATTTTGTTTCACGTTTCATCTACTCTGTGGGTAAGGCCAGGATTCTGACGTTTGACATTCAAAATTTCACCCTCGAGGAAAATGAGCAAGAAGCCTGCACTCGGTACACGCGTGTTTATACTTTTACAAAAACTGACATTTTATTCGAGATTCTTTTGCAGACTATTCTCTAATTGTTGTAAAGTTTTTTTACGTAAAAAGCTAGTGCAAACCTTATTTTTACAAACTGTTTCACATCGGACTCTGCAGGAAATTCCTTTAATTTAACAAGGACTTGAAACTGTTTGGCGTCTATACCGAAAAAGAGACAAAAGAAAACGTCCATCGCGAATCCATTAAAGCAATTTACGCGATGCGGAAGTTGAGAACAAACATAATCAACATCCTATGGCGGAATTAAGACTATCTCGGAGCAAAATCCTCTTGGTTCTATCCTACGAGGGTATTTGACTGCACTGATCGTATTGACATTGCTGTCTGTACGTCATTCGGGCTCCCTGTCTTCTTTTTTTTTCTTCTCTATCGATTCGTTTTTTCTTCCTTTTTCGGCCGAGCTGCACTGGCATAAGCGTTAAAATGTTCTACACTTGCTTGAACAAATATTTACACTCGATTAATTAACTCGACGTTGATTGAAAATTTTCCGACTCGGGAGCTTTTCAAAATGTCACCTCTCCTGATGCTTTATCTTGTAGATACTCGTGTATCCCTTCGATGTCAAAGGACTAGTTAAACTTGCTTTATTTATGAAAAAATTAGTTTTTTAAATTGAAAAATTCAGTCATTATTTTAGAATAAACTTTGGAAGAGTTCGCTATCGTTTGTTCGGTTGAGAAAACACTAATAATTGTATTTAAATCCGTCCTGCCCTCTACTCTATTAGATAAATACAGTTTTCTTTGGCGCTGAGTTCCATATAAAACGACTGTGAAAGTTGACCCTGGAATAATAATTCTTCCTTGGTTGGCGGCGTTCGGACTTGCTTTATTCAGTTGCCCAAGTGCTGGAGGCGACCAACGGATAAATTCAGCTGACCGCTTCTCCTTCCTTCTTTTTTTTTTTTTTTTTTTTATTCTTTTTCTACCCCGATCTATCGTTTATTTACCACTTCACTGTATATTATCGGTACAAGTACATATTTTCTGGAGCAGTTGAACTGCTTTCAAGCCTCCACCTTTTATTTACCTTTCCCTACATTCTTGCCTCTAAAGTCCAACTAAAATCCACTTAAAAACTAATAGTTTGATTTGCGAGGCCCAGGAATTCTTCGACAATGCCGATAGAGAGTCTTAATCGCTCAAAGGCACGGAGGATCAATCGGATCGGAATTGCATCAGCATCCTTGTGTACCGGATTCAATAGCTAACGAAGGTGACAACGGCTGGGGATCGAAGCAATTGCTCATACGTATACTACGTGCGTGGTAGCTTTCGACTAATCGGCCGAGACGAGCGGACCAACGGCGCGTCAACGGGGCCAGCCAGTCAACCCCTCAAGGAGCTGGCGGTTCTGTTTCATGAATCGTTAATTACCCATCTCTCTGACGCTGCCTGTCGCTCTCCTCCTTGCCGGCTAAACTGATTACGTCCTCCACACTTCAAAGCCACTCCAATTCGTCGCCAAAGTACTATTTGTGAATTAACTATACATTGTTAATACGGTCATGAAAATTCAAAAAAGGTTTCGCTGATGATGCAATCTATAAAAGACGCCTAGATCATTCCTTTATGCCACGGCTCGCTGAGTTATATGAAAGAACAAATGGACGACTTTATGTAACGCGACCGCTCCAATTCTTTACGACGTCTCCGTCCGAGTCTCGGCGCGTCTAAGCTTTCCTCGGAGCGCCCCTCTCCGTCCGTCTATATCTCACCCGCTTATCAGGGGAATTCGATTTGATTTTCACTGGGGACCGGCAGCAGGCGCCGTCCTGCAGCCTCCCTCCTCGAGGAGCGTAACGTCTCCTCCGGGTGTCTTACTCCTTCGAGCGGCGCTATTACACATCGAGGCGAAGAACTGTGAGAGGCCAGGACGTGACGGGAAACTCAAATTTCAAGTTCGTAAAGGCGCACTACTGGCCCGTGCGAATTTGATGGAGAAAAAATACTCTCGGCAACGGGAGCAAAGAGCTACCCCTCCGTGGATAAAGCTATTTGGGCGTTATTAACGGGGGCACTGCTAACTTTTTAGATCTTCACACCGGATGAACATTCTTCATCGTGACAATTGTTAGTGCACAATATCCGTAAATGGAGCCTGCTAATTTCTGGGAATATATCCTCGTTTGTCGAATCGATTCGTAACTTGTATTCCCGAATGAACTATTCAAGGCCGTTTGTTTTCATTCCATAAAATACCAGTCCTAAACTAACGGCAAGACAACTAATCCAACTAATTTCACTTTAAACGTCCAAGAAGCCGGGGGCGAAGTAACGTCGAAAGTCCGACGCACATAATTCCCCGCCCTAAACGATCCGGACAGTCACTTAGCCACATTCATCATTCTATTATCGGGGGAACACGCAGCTACAAACTTGCCCAAACACAATTCCGGCACCCCTTATACCCGCGCATATAGATTTAAAGGCTTACGTAGATTCGAGGCTGGAGAGAGAGAGAGAGAGGAGGCAGCGAACGGGGAAGAAAATTTGCGCACACAAAGGGACCGACAAAATAGCGCACGCACTCAATGGGAAGACTGTGGACAAAGAAGATTTAGCTCGCCGATAAAGACAATGGAGAGCACCGGTCGGGGTCAAAGTTATTGTAGAGGTGTGGGTGTGTGTGTGTGTGCGCGTATACCGCGATCGTCACCCAACCGTCCGTAATGGCTCGTTAAGCTCGCTACCAGTCAAGGAAAACCTGCGCGGCCGACGTAATAAACTTTTTTGCCGAAAACTCGGCAGACCCTAAGGGTCGCCCCTGTTATTGTATACGGAGAATTCCAGACTGTGTGATCCGTCCGAAGACTGTCTTCGTAAAAGCTCGCTGTTAATTGAGTGAAACATCGTGGAATTAGATTCTTATTAACTTTGTTATATAAGAAATTATTGTGTTATTTAGAGTTTTCGTATACACACCTAACGTAGAATATTGCGTTATAACTTTTGATCCTCGGTTATTTCTACTTGCTTAGTAATATAGTTACCAAAGTTGGTTATTAATATTTGTTCTTTCTATCCATTGGAATTCGGTTAAATTAATTGATGCCCATGCATCACTTGTTATAAATCAAAGATCACTGCAGGATATTATAATAACCTACTTCCGCTAAAGTAAATCTTCGGAGGTTTAAGAGAAAAATTAAATGCTAAAGTACCCTTCGATACAAAACTGCAATATAAAAAGACTTCCCGGTATTGCTATAAATATGACTTGAACCGATTTTCTGCGAAACGCTTTCCAATACGCCGTAAATCAAGGCAGAGACAACTGAAAAATAAGAATTACAACAGTCAATCTTCGAGCCCGAGTCGCAGGGGTTTAAAGTACGCCCGGAGAGCAACCCCCAACAATATTTTCATCCAGTTTTCTCGGCAAACGTTTACAAACTCGGAAGGGGGGGGATTTCCATTTTGAGCCCCGATCCACGCGCGCGATGTGCCTTTCCCATCGGCCCCCGAGAAAGAAGGAGATATAAAGATAGGGCGGACGCGTGCGCACACAGGTTCTATTGACACTGGCGCGGCTTTTACTCTCGATCGTTTTCACGCCGAAAACTTGAATGCCTCAAGGGGTGGGGACGAAGGAGGGGTCGCGTCACATGCGAAAAACGCCCGGAGGACCGGCGATGAAGTGTGATCAATATTAAAGGAGGAGGGGACGGCGGATGCACACGAGACTTCTTGTTTTTACGTCTTTATTCCGAGGAAGATTTCGCTCGAGGGGAGCACGTGTCCGACGCTGCGAAAAAAAACTCGAATTCGAAAGTTCGGTTATTTACGACTCGGCGTCGCATTGCTTATTAAAGGGGGCATACATTTACGGGAAACCCGGGTTTTTTTGACACACCTGCTGGTATTTACAGCGTTGAGGGTGAATAATTGCGTCGCTTAATTTTTTTCGCGATTTTCAAAAGTAATTTAACGGTAGCAGCGCACTTGGCGCTCCGTATATATAATTTATTCAGTTTTCCATTTGCATTCTCGGCCGTGCGCAACACAAATAGACGCATTCAAACAGCTAAGTTCCGCGAATATTTCTCGGGGCGCACTTTAAAGCGCAATTCCGCTTCCTGCCTCGGCCCCGAAAAAAGGCCTTTTAATAACGTTCCGGCTGCGACGGGGGGGAAACACCTGTACCTGCAGCAGCGCTCAGCCGGCGGCGCATTAATTATCCATTCCCTTTTCGGCCTCCGCTCTCTCCCTCTTTCGAACTCTCGCGAACGACGGCGCAGCCGGTGAAAAAAGGCAAAACTCGCGACGGATGCGGGGACTTGATTAAATTAAAGCTCGAGCTCCTACCTCCGCGGCGTCGCCATGTTATAGGTTTTCCCGGCTTTGGTAACGAACCCGCCCGGTTAATGAAACGATAAAAATTAATGCAGCCGCGCGGTGATTATGTGTCTCCGCGCGGAATAAGGAGAGATAGGAAAGGCGTTGCCGCGTAAACCACGAGCACACAATGTAACGCACAAGGCTGCCGCCGCCAGCACGCCCAGCTGGGATTATCTCTATTTGTACTGGGAAGCGCTCTGCGCATCGAGTCGAGGCTGGTATATACGTGAAGCAATACACTACGTGAGCTCTTCTCCCGGCTTTTTACGCGCGTGTGCGAGTGGCTGCATTATGTTACAAGCGATACGTGCGTCTATATACCGCGGCAAAAGCGTGGATGTGTATTACCTCCGACGGTGGAAGCCTCAGCCTCGCTTTTACGTCGTATCTATTCATTTTTCCAAGTAATATTAATTAAAAACTCGGAGTAAATCTCGCGAGGTCTAAAATAACAGCGGGATTTCAGACATTATGTCGTTCGAACTGCTATTGACAGTGCTCAAAAGTGTACGCGACGGAGGCAAACGTGTATCTGTATTATGCCGCAGTTGAGTTCTAATTATTTTTTAAAAACCCAGAGACGCGAGCAACTGTGTACGGGCAACAATGAGCCCGGACGAATGAGATTTGTGTTGCCATACTCCGCAAATAGGAGCCGAAAGCCTGCTAAACGCAGAAGGGGGATTACCGGTAGCTGGATGTATTTGTGGTTTTATTAATTCAGGGAAAATGCTTATTCCTCGCGCGAAATTTCAGCTTCCTCTCCTGCCTCTTATATATTCTCTTGCATCTAGCTTGTTTGTTCTCCCTGCACCCGCAGCCGCTCGCCAATACCTGCCTGCCTTTCTAACTGGGGTTGCCCGGGCCGGGGGAGCACTTCGATTGGTTAATTTACGAGGTTTCGAAGCGCCGGGAAAGCTTGGAAATTTTGCCTTTTTTCCCCGCGGTGTATAAATTTTTGTTTATTGAATCCCGAGGTCATAATTGCCAGGCACAGGGCAGATTTTTTTGCGCAATCACTCAAATTTGAAGAGCCGCGACGCTTTTCAGAAATTGAGAATGTGCGACCTATTTTTCAATACGAAGTATATAAACTAAGTTATCAATCTTTCGAGTTAAATTCTCGACGAGAACATTCGAAATAAAAGTCCTTGCCGAGATTCTTCTTGAAAGCCCGTTTAAATGATTAATTTAGCGCCGACATCAGAAATGAAGCACAAATCTTTTGCATAATGCATGAATGGCAAGCTAGAAAGTTAATCCATTACATTTTATGTATGTATTATACAAATATAAAATTTAATTTGTTTTCCACCGCGGCGAGTCATTAACATTGCGCTCTTTGAGAAAAGCCCAGGCGACCCAGTTGCCAGCGGGCGCAAATTGTTCTTAAATTGCGCATAATTATTCCATTCCTTTGGTCCCCTCCTCGGGCGCTGCTTCAGAAAAATTAGCTACATTAATTTAAGCAATTTTAATTCCGGGGTTTATTTCGAAGCGGGGCGACCAAAAAAAACTCTCGCGACGTCGACGACGACGACGACGACGACGGCGACTACTCGGCGTCACTCGCGTGATCCTCGCGGAGAGAGCGAAGTACCCTCGCGGATAAACTCTCTTTTCGGTCGGAGGAAAAATTTTCAGCCGGGCACTCGAGCACGCAGCTCTCGTAAGCACGAAAAGAGGAAGTGAAGCTTAGCGCTACAAAAAGGGCAAAAAATTGCGAAGACGCCCGTGTACACGTATACACTCGCTGCGAAAATTTATACGAGTTTAAGCTTGGTAGGCGCGCATCGAGCTCGAAAATATTTCGGGGAGGAAAATACATCCGGGCGTCATTGGCGAAAATTCAAATCGCGCTCGGAGGGAAAAATCTCGCGCAGAGGAGAGGAGCCATCAAACATGCAAGTCGCGATATACATTTGACGGGAGAATAAATGTATCTGTGGCAAGTAAGTGCCGCTGCAGCGGGAGGGAGAGGGAGAGACTGGGTATTTGGACGATCGTGCTTATCCCGGCGTGTTATGAACCCGCTGGAATAAGAAGGAGTATGCGCGTACGTTGCCTTCGTGTTTATGGTTACTGCAATACCTCGACAGAATGCAAAACGAGCGTATGAATAAAGTAAGAGGGTCGGGGGGGGGGGAGGTGAAAAGATGGAGAATTAAGACTTGGAGCCGAGTTTAAGAGAGTGACAAATGCGCGAACAAGAGTGGTACAATTAAGCCGGAAAAATTAGAAGCCATGAAAAATTGAGCGCGAAACGGAAAATTAAACAGAGCAAGGAGCGAGAGAGAGAGCGAGAGAAATTGGAGGAAGGCGTGCGCGGAGATGGACGCTCCACATATAAAGTCGGGATCACGCGCGTACTGGATAGGCGATTTCGCGTGCGAATGAGAAGCCGAGTGGGGGGAGGGGAGGGGGGGGGTTGATGAATTCTCGCGGATTGCTACGCCGCGCTGCAAATTTCAAAGCTTCATGATGCAGTCTCAGACAGCGAGATTACTTTTACGAACATTTCGCTGCAGCGGAAATTCAAATTGTTATGCTCTTTTAAGCGGCTGCATATTCTCTTTAAAAATTACTCACTCAAAGTCGGGGCTTTTAATTTTAAATCCAGTTGTAAATGGGAGACGTCCATTTTTTTCGCATTCGACGGCATTATTCAACGACAGCCGGGGATTTTGTCGTCGCAGCGGCGCAGTTGATGAAACTCGACGAAGACGGCTGAAAATTTATAATAAAGATAAGAAGTTGGCAATTTTTTCCACCGAGTTCCAGTCGAAACTTTTTATTAACTCACGTAGGAGTTAGGTTTTGTCAAAGGCTGCTCTTAAGTTGATTAATTCGAGCGCGAGAACCGCGGGAAAAGTCATTAGCGCCAGTCCAAGTATAAAAACTAATAATTCTTCCCTCAATGCAACTTCGAGAGGTTCGTAAAATATTCTATCTTGTAATTACGCCCGGAGACTTCGAGTTCACAATTATCTCGAATGATTTTCCTCATTTTTCAACTTCCAGCCCGGCAATTCTTTTTTTTCTTCCACGGTCGAGTCACGCAAATATGCCTCGAGGATTCTAATCGCCTCTCGGAATCTTGAATTACCATTTTTCTCGGAATCTGGAGGAAACTTTCTTTTTTTTTCTCTCAGGACTACGGTGGAAAACATCCGCGGGCGAATATATGCGCAAAGTTCCGGGGACGGGCGCATACGTAAAAGGGTATGTGGAATTGGTTAGCTTACAGATATGCCTCGGAAGGTAAAAAATTTTATTACGCGAGTATCTTGAGTATCTTCTATTCTGGTCCGACGTGCTGGACAGATCTCTCTGTTTTACATTTGAAGCTTTATTTCTGTTTTAGCTCCCTCCGCTTTTCTCGTAATATTAACATGTAACGCGTTTAAATGGGACCGTGACGTACATTTAATTAAATACATCAGTTAATTAGTCAAATGCACTTCGTCCATTGTAAGAAATCTTTGACGATAAAATTACCTGTTAATTAAATGCGACGATCAATGTTAGTATCGTCGAAAAAGTGCGAGCTTTCGCTTCACTGAAATCATAAGCGAGTGAAAAATAAGCGCCGACGGGGCGTCCGTCTCCCGACTCTTCTTACAATTTTTACAACGAATCAAAAAAAAAACGTAGCGTAAACGTGCGCACGAGTAGCAGCAGAGAGAGAGAGAGAGAAAAGTACGGCACTACCCGGCTCGATCCCTGCAGAGGGAAAAAGTACGAGGGAAGAAGAGAGCTTGACTCAAAATAAAACCCATTAAAATCGAACTCGTGCGCGCGCGCGGTTCGCGCTGCAGCGCTGCGAAGCAATATGGTTCTTATTCCTGTCGAGCGAATCGGGTTTTCCTCCTTTTTCTCGCAGACGGTTATTTATCTTTCGCGTTTGGTTTCACTTGCCGGGAAAAAGGAAAGCGTCGATGAGGGGCGAGGGGTAACGCGAAAAAGGATCCCCCCCCCCCCCTTTGACTCTCGCGCTCGCTCCGAGCGAGCAGTTATACGATTGCGCCGAAAGACGCGGGGCGCGTTTTAGCGCGTGTAAATATTTTGACGCTCTCCGGAGTTGCCGCGGCAATACACTTGAGAATATGTTGCTTCACATGCCAGTAATTCGCCGAGTCCTCCACTCGAAGCGTGGCGCACACTGCACGTGCGCGCGAGTCGTGTGTGCTTTGTGCCGCGTGTGAATTTCCGCGCATTACCCCTTGAATGCACAAAAGTCGAGGGGAAATTTCGAAAAGGAGCAGAATTTCGCTTCGAAAATCTTGTAGAGTGTTAAGTGGACCAGAAGCTGAGAAATGCTAAGCAGTGGAGGAGACAAATTTTGAAGATCTCGTAAAAATCGCAATCTATGCATCATCTTGTCTAGTAAAGAAAAATTCACTCTTTCCAAAGCTTTTCTTTTATTTAATTAACTGTTATCCCCCTCTAAATGAACGATTAGAAAAATCCATTTAACGCGCCTTTCAGCTCTCCGCTCGAGTACAGGGAGTCTCGCGCTCGTCTTGCGAAATCGCGACTAATTCGCGCGAGACCACTCCTGGGACTTAACAGCGCAGGGAGAGAAACAGGCAGTCAGCTAAAATATAGCCGAGCAGAGAAACGCTCTCTCCAGTCGAGGCGCAAGCGCGCGGCAAACTTCCGGGGCCATAATCCAAGATAAGCCGGGTTTTACTACAGTCCATTAAATTAGGTTATGAGACATGATTATTAATGAGAAGCAACGGCGCACGGCGGGGCGTCTTTTCTTTTCGATTGGGCCGGAAGTTCGCTCGAGCGCGGAAAATATGCGAAAGGAATCTTCGGGTAAAGGAGTGGAATCTCCAAAGGAAGAGACCGGCTCCTTCCGCTCTTTGCGGATTCGACGTCGATATTTAGGTGGACAGGACGCCGGATTCTCCGCCCGGCTTATCGCGCCGCAATTCTGCGATTGCCTGTGGGAAAATACACTGCTCCGCGACGACAAATTTAAAGCTGCTCCACATATTGGCCGTAATTATTTTTATCGATTCAGCTTTCGAAACTGAGTGAAATAGGACTGTTCTTGAAATTACTTTTTCTTTCTGATGTTTCGGTCATACGTGGGATAACACATTAATAATGCTTCGAGGAAGATCATAACTTATACGATGATAGAAGAAGTTGACCGAGATGAAATGAAAAATTGATATACTCTTTCCGGGGGATTAGTGTAGAATTCGACTTTATTACATTGAGAGAAAAGTTTATTAAAATTTACCAAACAGTATAGTAAAATTTCTTACAAAGTGCACTAATTGTTTTGATTTTGACAGTCTGTGGTGGCTTTACTAGACAGTATGTTCATTTTTATAAGATTATTTATAATTTTTATTATATTTCTTCTCTCAGTTTAATGATCTAAATAACTACCACTGGTTTTTCATTATTGAATTTCTGACGTTTCAATCTCAAGTGAGGTCCTTTTCAAGGAATAAATTTTTCAAAAGGCAAAGCCGAGGCAGAACCAGTCAAATTCTCTCAGTGTAGTTTATTTATATACTAATTACCTGAAATTACATTACAGTTTATCATAACTGATAAAATGTACGTGGTTAAATTTAATAAATAAATCAATTTATACCGTGATTTATTAGTTTATTAATCCCAGTAGAAATTGATTGTTTATTAACTTTAACTTCGCACATTTTACAGTTTACAATTTGCAGCGAGATATTACTGAAAAAAAAACTGTGACAATATCAATTTTATGGACGTCTTGATAACGCGCTATTAAAGCTGTCATTAATCTCTTAAAATATTGACAAAGATTAGTTATTTTTATGCACTAGACGCAAATGTCGTCGTAATTCATCGAATATCTTCCATACCAACGAGTAAAAATCAAAACCGCTCACACCACTTACTCGCCAAGTTTCCCATTACCGCACTCAAAATCTCATAAAATCAATCGAAAAACAAAGCGCGCAACAACAAACAACAGCACTATCGCTAGTTGTTTATCGAAACGAACGGGGAGAAAAAATAGAACCCGGATAAATTGTTAACTGTATCGTTAACGGAGATAGCGGAGAAAAATGTTCGCCGCTCGGCACTTTTATTTCGTTAGAATGAAATTTTTCAAATGAAAAAAACCTACGGCGCGCGAGCCCTCATAAACCATTATGGTGTCGGTTACTCCTCCAGGCATCGTTAACCTTTTCGTTTGTCTGCAGCGGCGTGCAATAGTACCCTCTAAGCGCTTTTGTTACGCGGCGCGCATTATAATAAATTGCCTGCAATTTTTTTCTTTTTTTTTTTTTGCTTCCTCCTAGATTTTTACTATTACATTATCTTGCCGATTTACGATTCGCCTGCGTGCATTAATGAATTGATTTTGTAGAGGAAGTAAAATGAAACGAGAGTTTACAGTAGAAATAACGAATATGCAATAGAAGGAGACTATTCATATTGTTTACGCACCCCAACTTTTTTAATTGATACTGCTTACGTAATCAATATACGTAATGGGAAATGTAACGGATTTCATTGTTTTATCTCCGAAGCAGATCAAACAGCGATAACACCGTTCATCCATCGTAAATTCATTACAACAGAAATCCCGGACTTATCAATAAAATTACATTCCCTATCTCTCCTTGCCCTTTCTCCGGGGCTCAATTTCTCAGGCGCCTCGCGTCCGGCGGGGAGCGTCATTCATCAAGGACTCCGCTCGAATTAGAGCCGCGGAAAGACCGGGGCGCTCGCGTTAATGCCCTTTCACGGGGCGGCGAGGCCAATCGTCGCCCTTAAAACGAAACGGCAGCAACACCTGACGATGCGCACGTAGGTCAGCGGCGCGACTCTTGGGCAACCACACCTCGCGGGAAGAGCGGGAGGGGGGAGCGGACGTCGTTGAAGCGACGAGCTTGAGGGATCGATAGAGCGTATTTACCGCTAGCTGCCTGCCTGCCCGCCTGCTGACTGGCGCCTAGCCTTGGCGCAGCGCTGCTGCCGAGGCTGCGTGAGGACCCCAGGGAATTCGCGGGGGAGGGGGTTATTTTTACCTGCATTGCTTTAAAAAATTATGGATTGAGAGATGAGAGCGAGGAACTTAATTTACGTGGTATTGCGGTTTACGCTGTTTCCGAGGCGGATTGGAAATTGTGAATTTAATCATTTAATATTTAGAGGAAAAAAACTGTGTCAGGAATCGTATGAAAAGTTCTGATATTTTACTTTGAACAAAAACCTACATTGATTTAAAACCTAAAGAAGATATTTCCGTGTAGATTTTACTGTAAAGAGTTGTAATCTACTTCATTTGTAGTAAAAATTATTTTTCAGGATGAAATTTGGGCACTACGAAAGAGATGATTTTGGTTAAGTCGCCGCACGCGCAAGAGAGGCTTAAACATTCAAGTAAATTTTACTCAAGTCAGACTCAGCTTTTTTTTTACTTAATCCCTTTAAGTAAATTTTTGGGAATCTTGAAGATGTGCTTCCAAAAAGTTAGTTAGTGCTTTCAAGACTTGAACAGCTCTGACTGTATTAAGTGTTTTGCAACACTTTCAATTAATCGAGCAATCATTTGGGAAGAATTCAAAGAGCTCCTCTTAAACTGTAATTTAATTACCCAAATAACTTCCATCTTACCAGAACAATTTGAACTCGAAAGTTCTGCAAATAGTTAGGTTTTCGATAAGTCCATAGAAGATGTTGCTTAAAAAGACACCTCTCGTGATGTAGTAAACAAAAGGCTTTCAAAGTTTCATGATTAAACGCTGACTTGAAATTCGCCATTAATATTACTAAAAGATGTGGCATATCGATTCCACCACCAGGATTTCGACCTCCGAGCAAATGAATATTTAAAGGTGGAAATTTCCATTGCGCGTTAACACGATTCACCTGTCCAAATATGTCTTCGCAAATATCCAGCGTGGACATCAGCGGCGCTGAAGCGCGGCTCAATATATATAAGATTATTTATTCATTCGCAAACCTCAGCTGGGAATTGACCCGGGATTATGCGGCGTCGGCGAAATAACTGCGCGGAGCCCCGGGTATATACAAATGAATCCCGGTGCTTCGACCGCGGAAACACGGCGGCCGTGTAAAGTTTAATAAAATTTTGAAAAGTTGACGCGAACCATAAACAGCCAGACGTCCGGTTTTAAACCAAAAACTTTCGCCAGGACGGAGAGGCGGACTCGCGAACACACTCGTCGCTCTCGACCACAGACGCACCGCTACAGCCGTGTCCTATCCTGCATCGTAAATAAATTATTCAAATAATGAGGGTACATGTGCCCCGGAAATTCCCATAATTTCGAACTATTAATTAACATCGCTGCGTTGCTGCTGCCCCGCAATAAGGCAAACCAGCAAGCACGTCGGAAGGGAGGAGAGGAAAAACGCGATTCCCGGAAGTCAGTAATGATAAAAGTATTTTGTGCAACTGCTTCCCCGAATCGAGAAATTAGTGCACGTGTAAAAATTATTTAAGCGTAAAAATGATTTAAGTGCGCTCGGCTTCTTTTTGACTTCCAAACAAGATTCCGACAAAATTAGGCATTCCCACAATAATTCCTGCCAGAATAAAAGCGTAACCCCGTAATTTACGGCAAACAGCAGCAGCGGCGGCGGCAGCAGTGCAGCAGTAGGCCGCTTAAATTTGCCAATAATCGAAAGGCAGGAAAAATCGCAGCCGGCCACGCGATCGCTCGGCCTAACTCGTACCCCGGGCACGCGCCAATAACAGGTTGCTTTTTTTTTCGGGGCGAGAGAAGCGGCGAACGTAAAAGGGGCGAGGTCAGAGCTTGCGTTTACGGCCGACTTCCGTTTGAAATTTAACGCGCGCGTATGTACACAGACGCGCACGGCGGCCGCGGCGGCGCCTTCTTCCCCTTAAAACCGCGTCGCAACTCGGGAGAGCGCACCTATAAAGCCGCGGGCCGCGGAGCGAAATTTGCGCGCGTTGGTACGCGGAGCTTAAACGCTCCGCAGTAATTTTCCGAGAGAGAGAGAGAGGGCCGCGACTCGCCGGTAGCGGCTCTTTCTCATTCGCCCCTTTGATGTATAAGCCCCCACTCTCGCTTTGTGCCGCCGCCCGGGCCGGCCCAAGCTTTCTCTTATCTTTCTTTTAAGCTCCTGCACTTTCTAGTTCTAAATCCTTTTCTATTTTTATCCCTCTTTCTCTCTAATTTTCTCGGCTTTGTTCTTTCGCCCTCTCGTTCTCTCTCTCCCTTCGCGGCGGCGGCGGCCCACTTGTTTAGTGCTTCCGTTTTGTTTCGCGCCAGATTTACCGATACCGGCCGGCTTAAGTCGGAGTGGATGAATTTTGAGGTTAGAATGCGCATTAATTCGCTTCTTCCAATCTAGTTTTGCGCCTAATGCGATTACTCTTATTTTTTTTTTTGTTTTTTTTTAACTAATGCAGCTGCAGCAAACAAAAAGCATCTCCCCTAATCTACAAGTGAAAAAGATCTGCCAGGAGAGCCGCTGCTACCTGGGCATTAACGTTTAAAGTTCATACACGCGGCCGCACTCCTAAAAGATGGCATTCGGCCGTCAGAGTGCAGGAGGAGGAGAAGGGGGAGGTCAGCCCCTCGAGTGACGTACGACGAGCGCGCTGTAATTACCGGCCGTAACCGGATACTCGCGAATTAAGAGCCGAGTCGACGGAGCCTCGTAAAGCGGGGGCCCTTGCTCCGCGAGGCACCGCGAGGCCGGCCGGATATTGGAATTTCTAAAATTTAGAGTTTTTCTTTTAACGACGGGGCGGGAAGGACCGGCCGGGCCGTTCTGAGGTTTACAGGTCGGAATGCTTGCCCGGAGAATGAAATTGCGCGGCTCTCGTGCGGGTTTGTCGTCGCTAAAGGACGCGGAGACAAATTGAGATTGCCGACGTCCGTTTAGCGGGCGAAGAATAAGGTGAATCAGTGCTATTATTAGTGACGTGTGTTTTCTTCAACGGCGTCCTTTCGCTCGCGCTTTAATAAATCGCCAATGTTTTTTTCTTAATCCCCGCGAGTGGAAAAATCATAAAAAGTTCGAGACTGGCAGGGGGAGCTAAAGAAAAGCGGCAGCAGCAGCAGCAGGAAGTAAAGAAAGCCGGTAACTCAGCGCGCAGCTTAAAAGCCCTGTATATATCGATGTTTCGCGGCGCGTTTCGTTTGGACCGAGGCCATTTGCAGGTCTTACGTACGGCTCTGGAAAGAAAGAGCGCAAGAACGAAAGACGGAAAAGGAGAGAGCTCGCCGAAAGAGAAGGAAAAGAAACGCGGCGCGGCAGGGGAGGAGGAGAGGAGTAGCTACTTGAATAGCAAATAGGCATTCGGTGCGAGTAGCGCGCCTTTTCTTCCCCCCCTCTAACACACTGTGCGGTGTAGTGGCTGCGGCCTCGACGTATAGATCCTTCCCTTTCTTACATCCTCTCTCTCGACTTCACAATTCGTTATCCTGCATCTCTCCTCGTCAATTGAGCCCCGATTCGTGAGCCGGAAATTCGCTGAATCGCGGAAAATACTTTCAGCCCCGGGTGCGAACGCAAGCTCTTCCTTCACCCCACCCCCCGCCGAAGAATCGGCCACGACGGGGAGGGCTTTTATATCGACGACGAGCCACTGCGTTCAGCCGGACTGTGGGCCGCATTTTCTATCCCGAGCGGCAGCAGGAGCCGGTGATGGATGCGAGTGTCCCATTGTGCCCTACTTTCTTTGCTCGAATCCTCGCTGAATGCCGCCCGGTTTGTTTTTTCTCTCTTTAACGAGGATTTTTCTGCCCCCCAACCGGGGAAATTTAAATGAACGAGCTGCGCACTTTTCGCGTATAATCTTTCGTTGCTGGAAAGGAGAGGTAAATGTCGTTACTTGAGCGATACTTTTGAACGAAAAGAATCTCAAGTCGAATTCGCTCGAACGAAGGAATGCAAGGAAGAATGCCGTCGACGGCGAGCTCTGGTTCTTAAAAAATCGTATGATAAAAGCAGCTTTTGAGCATCTCCACGTGAAAAGAATGCGTTTCAGTATACTGAATGGGATATGACTAGTTTTGTGTAAGGCTCAATTTAAAATTCCGATGAATTTTTCTGTTCCTCGCCTCTCGCTAAAGCTACCAAAAACTTTTCAATGGAAATTAATTTCTAAGCGAAATTTGAATTAACGAGAGTTCGTTTCAGCAGAAACAATTTCTCTTTGAAAACTTTCCCGCCACTTCAGAAAATGAAATTCAAATTTCGCGCGCGGAAAATTAAAAACAGAAAAAGCGAAGTCAAGAAGAGCGGATTGAAATTCATATTTTCCAGGCTAACAATTAACTTGTCCTCGGTCCTGCCGATGTGCGTGACGCTTTCCGTTAATTTTCCTCGTTCGGGCGAAGGTACACTTTGCGAGATCAAGAATCAATTTCGTCATCGTTCTGTGCAAACATGTGCCACCATTTCCTCGACCCGACTTCCGAGACCTAGTTAAATTTATTTTTTCCGGCTCCGGTAAAACTGGGTCTTGTTTGAAGAATCTTTGCTTTAATTGGGCGATTCCGAGAAATTCTTGTATTTTCTCGCGAAAAAGATGAAAGTTGCAGTTTCACTTCAGACTAAATTGAGTTCGAATTAATAAGTAATTAATTAAGTAACCAGAATTCAGTCTGCAAAATCGAGACAATCACCTGCAACTATCACGCGCTCTTCTCGCAACTTCGGAAGCTTGGAGCAAAGGCTGCAAAATGACACAAAGCAGTGCAGCAGTCCCGTACCTCTCGAGCCGCGAGCTCGCGACGTCGATTTCCCGGGCACCGAAGCTACTTTCCCTCGGCGAGAAAGAAGCGCAACTCGGCATTCGGCTCCGCAAGCATCCTCCGGCGGAAGGAGGGCGCAAATTCATAAAATATCGAGGGGGGCCGGGCTAGAAAAATCGCGGAGCTTGCGTTTAATTTCCTGCTCCGTGCTCGCACGTCGCTCGAGCGTAATAGCCGGCCGGACGTGCTCTCGCATGCTCCCGGCATTCAATAATAAATGGCGCGCGCGAGCAAGCGGCGGCGGCGGCGGCGGCTCCCCGTAAAGGAAAAGATGGCGGGAATTAGCTGCACGGCTATTTAACACACTCGGGCAATTTACGGGGATTTAATTGTGGTCAGCTTGTTCTCGTGTGTCTCGGTTCCCTTTTTGCCTGCGGCGGCGCGCGAGCCGCTACGCTATTGATTGGGGTCGCATCGAACGCTCGGAGGGGGGTGACTCGTTGAAAGGCTTCATTTCCTGCAATTTTAAAGGGCACGAGTGGATTATCGTGTCCGGGCTCGGAGGGGGAGAGGGCCAGGCCGGCTGAAGAGAGGAGGGATATAATTCGAGCCGGACGATTGGCCGATTAATACTTTGTTGCAGCGAAGGGCTTTTTGCGGCTTTTCTTTATTCCAACAGCTGCTAGACATGGCTTAGCGATAAAGCTTTCGGGCGAAAGGGTAATTAAAAGCTCGAGGCGAGGTTAGACCCTTTTTTTGGTATTAAAAAAGTTAATGAGTCTTGTTGGGTGAAATTGTTTTTTTTTCAATTGTTGTTGCAAAAATATACTTTTAATGTATCTGTCAAATTAAAACGTCCGACAGCGACCCAATTTGAAAGTTATGAAGGGGATGAAAAATCACGATAAAATATGCGTCTGTACGTACTGTCCTAAAAAACAGAAATCTGTCGCACATCGACAGCATCATTAATTTATCGAAATTTGAAGCTTGATGTATTTACGAATGGTACGACCTGTCGTTTGTAAAGCAAAACAAACGTCCAGTTGAGTTTCACAATTTATGACAATGCGTGTAATTAATAAAATTTATGCAAAAATTTCAAGACTCGGCATAATTCTACATAGCAGCTAAAGCCTCCGGTGGGAATAATTATTCTAATTTATACACACACTTTAGAGCTGCAGCCCAGTAGATAAATTAGAATTTCGATAACGCGAAATTCTTACTACCAAATAAAATCCTTTTACGTCTTTATGCTAATTTAATTCGCCGAGTACACGCGTCATAAATTGATGGCACTGCACTCGCGAGTGACTCGCGCATTAACGTTTCAGCCGTAAAGACGAGAGGGGGGATAAAGTAAATCCGTACGACGTACGGGATATATCGAAACGGCGGACGAAGAGAGCGAGAGCCGTTACATCGTGCGTTTATTTGTTGTACAGGTGTCGTGGGTGCGGCACAGGGACATCCACCTGCTGACGATCGGCCGGTACACGTACACGAACGACCAGCGCTTCCGGGCGGTGCATAACCTCCACTCGGACGACTGGGTGCTGCAGATAAAGTTTCCCCAGCACCGGGACACCGGAGTCTACGAGTGCCAAGTATCCACGACCCCGCACTTGAGCCACTTCGTGCATCTCAACGTAGTCGGTGAGTCTCTCTTTACACCATACTATTTTGCAGCTTCGTTTTTTTTCTCTCCGCCCGGAGAGAGCACTTCGCACGTAGCCGCGATGCGAGGGGGCGCTAGCTTTTCCGCTAGACAAAAGCGGCTTTTGATGTCGCGTCATTTTCGAGCGTTTTATTCGGAGGCGATTCTAGAATTCGCCCGTTTGCAATAATAATCAAAGTTAAAAGTAACTGTTTTTCGTTGATTAGTTGCCCGAGACCGTCTCATTGGAAACTAATTGCTCGCTTTAGTGCTGCATTGATTTCAAATAGATTTCAGATATATTGACAGAATTTAACAGAATTAACCCAGTTAATTAATTAAACTTCAATGCCTCGTATGCGCGCATTCATGGGTGCAGTTGGTATACAGCCCGCCCGAGTCTCCGCGAGAGTTTGAATTCTAATGGATATAGTCCCGTCCGCAAAGTTTTAGTTTAAGATTTGAAAAGCATCTAACTATAATTAGTAAATTGATAATTAATAACGAGCCAAGATTCTCGTTAAGCAATTAGATCCGAGCAGGAATCATAAATCCCGAAGTTAGTTAGCCCGGAATTTTGAAAAAGTACGGAGAGCAAAACAATCCTCTCTAATGACCTCCCTCGAAGCGTAACCAAAGCACTTGGAAATTTAATCAAGGCCGGAGAAACGTCTTGGCTCGATTAAGCCCGGCACGAAAAAAGTATGTGGAAGATATTCCTTCGCGCGCTTCTTCGCCCCCCTCCCCGACGAGGCGCCAAGCACACTCGAGACACGCGGCAAAAAGCCAACTCACGACTCTCCGCTTAATATTCTCCCCGGCGCCCTTTTGTTCCCGCCGAGGAAGGATATTCTCCTCTCCGTATATACACTCGCTTCTTTCGCGATTACGGATTGAAAATTATTAGTTCGCGAGCCGAGAGACAAGCCACGAGTAGGGCAATACGTCATCCAATCAGCCAGATCATTCGCTATAGTCGATAAGGGCGCGCGGCGCCGTTTATTCTCGTCGCGCGACGCGAGAGCCAAGGCGCCGCGCAATGACAGCGAGATGCAAACCAATTTCGCAAGGCGCGCTGCGCGCGCGCGCGCGCCCAACTTCCGGGATATAGAGGGGACTTTATGTAACGTCTCGCAGGCAGGAACACACGCGGATCTTTAGCGAAAGTTTCCGGCGAACAGGCAAGTTGGACACGCCGAGATTACCTTTTGAAACTTGGTCCCGGCGCAGTGAGCGCGGGCGCTTTCCTTTTCGTCGCGGTCCCGGCGACACGCCGCCTGGAGACGTGTACTCGCCCCAACAGACATACCCGTTACACCACACCGCCTCGAAAACTTCCTCTTGATAGTTTAGTGTACGCGCAAAAAATCATCTCTCTCTCTCTCTCTTTCTCCTTTATTACTTCTCTTGCGGTTTTTTTTTTCATTAACTCCGGCCAAAGTAATGAATAATGAGATGGCTGCAAGGTTAAATTGGTTGCAAGAATATTTAATTGGAAATAGAAACTGCTCAAGTTTCCGGTGTTTTCTTGTATTTTCTATATACGTAACCGAGGCATTTACGAACGAGTACTTTCTAGCTTTATTAGATGTTGCCGCGAAGGAACGGAATTTTTACGAGACTGACTTACGTGCATTCTATGCTTTGGTATGGCTCCTCGGTAAAGAGATGCAACGCAGTGCCGAGTCGGAGCGACAAAGCCGTTGTATTCGGTGCACTTTTTACTGCTTGCGCCCAACTTCGCCTCTCACGGTGGCAATCGTAAAAGTCGGCAGCGTTTCTAGGAGTCGACGAACCGAGAAGGGAATCAATCCGCTTTGTGCTCCTGGGGCTTTAATGCGCTCGCGTATATAAATGGACCAAGATGCTCAAGAGACACGACACTTTCACATCTCTCTCTTTCATTATTTAATTGAAAATTTGCGTTTTTATAAATATTAATTGCGAAGCAGACTTCGGCATAAATTAATTTCTACGTAAATCGATTTTCAAATACAATACCGCTGGATGAAACTTTATGAAATACGGTAAGTGCAGGCAGGTAGTACAATTAAAAAAGCGATGTACACAAAATATCCATTTCGAAAATAGCTCCTATGAAGCCAAAAGGTCGAAAAAGGATACAACCCTCATAATTCAGCGGAATATTGCGATTCAAAAGCGTAAACACAATATTCGTGACTCGACTATAATTTTTCATTATTCATCTTCGCCGCGTTTTAAAATTCGCGCACTACTTTCGGACTTTAAAATTCATAAACTCAACTCGAAAACAACCCCGAACAGCTCTGCAAAAAAATAATAACAAAATATAAAACCTCCGCCCCCCCCCGTCCCCCTCCTCTTCTGCGAATTCAATTCCGCAATCCCATCTACAGTTTCGAGAGCCATAAACAAAAACCCGCGGGAATTCGAATCGATGTAGGCGAATCGAACGAAATTAAAAAAGCTTTCGCCGTTTTTTGTTGTTCGAGGGAAAATCAAGTGGATTAACAGCATAATTCGCGCGCAAAAAAAGTTACGGGAGCGAATTCGACCGCTTTTCTCAAGTTTCGGACGCACGAGATTGGAAAACAATGGAAATCTGAAGGATTATGCGCTCGAGTCGATCCGACGTAGGTGAGCCGAAAAAATATACGTATAGGTGGTAGAAGGGGGATAGAAAAACTAATGAATACCGCTCGAGGAAAAAGTCTGCCTTGTGCGAGAGAGTTATTGATGATTTTGCCGATTACTTATACCGCGAATTGCGGTAATGAATGTGAAGAATTTATAGATGCATTCCTTTCATGGAAAAAAATTGAAAGCTCGGCCTTCTTTTATATAATATTCCGAGAGATCTCGTGAAATGAAAAATAAATTTGTTCCCAAAGAATATTCTGATAAATTTACTTCTATAAAATTGTTTGTATTTACTCAACATCAAGTGCTTGTATGTTATTATTTTTTAGTTGAAATTAAAACGTTTCACGAAATAATAATTTTAAAAATGTACATTATTTTGGTCAAAAGTCTTTTCAAATTTGAAAAAATATTCATTTTTAAATACATAAATTTTAATAAATCTTTTTCCACTGTTAACGAACGACGGAAGTGAAAAATTTAATACGATCCCGTCGTCCGGCATCGCTCGGCGACGTCCGCAACTCTATTAGCCGTAATCTATGAAATTCAGCGCGCTCGATTTCCCTATTCTTCTCCAGTTTCGCGTACGTCCTATATCGTTAAATCAGACAACGAGCCGCGCGGCACAGAAGACTGAGCTCGTCACGGCCGGGCGAGCTTGGAAAAAAATCAGGAAAAAACAAAGCGCCGAGCGGTCACTACATCATCCTCCTGGATTTTTCTCGCGTGTTTTCGCGGTTGTCATCGGCAGAGCGCGCGCGCGCTTTTTTCCTCCTCCCCGCAGAAAGCGAGACCGAAATTCATTGAACGCACCTCGGACGCGCGCTGTGTGTGCGTATAATGGAAATTGCGGCCGAGGAATATCGATATCTCTCGTCCGGCGTTCCGGTTCTTCAATTTCTCTCTCCTTTCTGGGTGATCGGAAACGTTTCAGCGCCGCGGCAGAACAAAAGTTCATAACGAGATTGTACTTATTACGAGGGCCGCTTTCCGCTCTGCGGTGAAGAATGCTTTTTTCGAGGATTGTTTTTTGCCCCCGCCGCGCTCTGCGGTGCGGCCTTCCTTTTGATGTTGAGTTTGTTGAGTGCGAGTGGCTGTCGCGGATAGTTGCCTGTTTTTTTTTTGCACCCTGCCGGCGAACAAATTGGGTCAGCTTTGGTTTGTTATTCCAAGAATTGATGCAAGTTTGTTTGACATACTGCACACTGTCGAATGTTGAATCGTTTGTTTGACGAATCAATTTGCTGACGTTCTTTAAGTAGATTTATTTTTATATCCCCTATTTGCACGCGATATTTTATTTACCAAGCAAGCAATTCACGCGCGAGTTACTAAGGCGTTTATAAACGCTATTTATAAACGCTATTTGATTGAAATTCAGAGAAAATTTATTAAAATTGGACCTTCGATTTTATGATAATGTAATAGTTTCGCAATATTCATGCAAACTCATTATTAGCTTGAAAAAGCCATTATTGCACATTCCAAATTGCCGATGCAGTCTACATCCGGAATGTTAATTTGAATTTCGAATATTATTGTGTACACAAATCTATTGAAACACGGCATTAATTACCAATGTACAAAACCTGTCAATATCGTCATGTCCTAAGTATTAATTTCGAACAACATTTTGAAGAAATGAAATTTAATAACAGTGAGAATTGTAATTATTAAATATATTTAAACGTATTAATTAATAATGCATGATGCTAAAATCTAGTAATATTATAACCTGCTTATCATATATTTATTTTGAAAAAGAATTCAGGATTAAGTAGATTACATCGAATTTAATCAGACAGAATTAACAACAAAAAAAATACTTTAAAATATACTGCAAATTTGTAACTTTTCGAAGAATATCTCGGTGCAAACTATAACTTAGTTTCGACGAGGCGTAACAAACACAAGCTTAGCATCAAGATCATTGGCTGGGAGGAAATACAGCAAGCTGACCTTTCACCTCCTTTTCGCTCGCAATAACTTGGCCGGGGCACCGCGAAGTAGATCCTTAAGTCCAAGAACTGCATAATGACCGGCCGCGTGCTTTAACCCCTCGAGCCACAGCCCCTCGCACCCACACGATCACGTGGCCTGCTTAGCAAATATGATTGGCCGACTTCTTGGCGTTTCGGTGCACAGCTGGCTCTGGCAGCGCCGAGAGAGAGAGCCGCTTGCGCGCGCGCAGAAAATGAGAAAGTCGGCAATTGCCGGACGTCACGCCATATACCTCGAACGACGCCGCAGCCGTCGGCTTCATTACGCCGCTTTTTCCTCGCACTCGTATATTTTTAAAGCCGCGCGGCGCGGAGAGCCGTGTGTTTTCCCTGCCCCGGCGGATTGCCACCGCGGTATACGCCGGCGCATTACACAGCGCGAAAATCGCCGAGCTTTCGATCGTAAAACACTTGCCTGCGGCCGGGCTTTTTTTTTACAATTTTTTCTAATACCCGCACGGCTACACCCCACGTCAATCGGACTCGACTGGCTGAGGTTTGCGCCCTGCCGCGTTCCGTGAGATTTAGTAGTTCGGGCTCAATTGTTATTACTCGCTCGGTCAGAGTTCCTCGCAATCGCCCGAATATTTTTAAAATACAGCCTGCCTTTTTTTTTTTTTTTTGCTCCGGCCGATGCACGAACCCTAATCCTTTGTGGTTTCAACAATGTTGGCAGATTGAGAAGCTAATGGTTTCGGAAATGCGAACTCGTTCGGGGCGCCAATTATCCGTGAAATTGGAAAAAGTAAAGCTGTCCCTCTTTATTAGAATAAATGTTCGATTGCCGGAAAATTGATTTATCGCCGATACTCGCACCCGCGAGTGTATGCTTGCTAATGTGATTTAAAAATTATTGCCTCCGTTAATGTAAATATCGCATTTAGTTGGCAATTGCGTAATGTGTGATGGGCAATAAATATTCGATGCCATAATCCAATGAATATTTAATGCCGGCCTCGCCGTATTAAATCGACAAAAAATTCTCTCTATAGCTGTGAAACGAGAGGATTTACCTACTTTCAGACATTCTCTCGTATAGATTTAATTTTTCAACGCTTGACTGGCCATTCCTTTTTTGTAGATAATTCAACAATCGGCAATAAAGAAGACCGACAAAAAGGTCTAATTTTTCTTACAACTTCTTGAAATTGAATTTTGAGTTTTGTTCTCGACTTTTTCTGCTTAATATTATTTCAAATTTTCAATTAAATTGAATTACAATTGCCAAAGGAAGACGAATCACCGCTTTTACGATGTATATACATGTATTGTACAAGTAATGTATTCATTGATTTCACGATGCTTTTAAGAACGCGAGGAGAAATTGAAATAAAGGCAACGAATAAAATCAGATTCCGCAAAGTAGCCGTAGAAAGTCGCGACAAACGACCTGAATAAAAGGCCGATTTTACCTCTGATGACTCGGCAAATGCAACGATAAGGATTCGCCCGGCGTATCCGCTTACCCCGGAGGAAATAAATTTTAATTCATTTATATTTACCAACTCATCCTATTTATTACTTATTACGATAAAAAATGTTTGCTAATAGCTTACTGTGTTATCCGATGACACGATGAAATTTATCGTTGCAATTTACGTTTGCTAGCAGAAAAAATTTACATATTTTAGATGCTTACGACAAATATTTTTTAAAGATTCGAGAACGTTACGGTTTCTAAGTTTTCTAGCGCGATAATAAGAATTCCTTTTCGAGCCGGTAAACATAATTGCAAATAACGATAAAAATTTAAGAGGATTACTCATGATTTTTATCGCAGCTCGAAGGTAATTTTTACTGCACATCTCGGGGCTTCTAGAATTATGCTCGTTTGTTTTTATGCTAGTTTGAGAAAACTTTCATCGAACCTAATGATTTTCTTCTCCTCGGAATAAGTACAAACGAAGTATCTACTCAAGGACAGTTTATAAAAGAAATTGTACTATACGATGTAATAAAGAAACTTTGAAAATTCATCGTAAACGAAACTAGCTTGCTAAAATTTAACTGTAAAATACTGGGTTTGCGTGAACAGCGCGAGTAACATCGGCAGCTTAAAACTTGCCCAGCTAATCCCAGTGGACAGGCCTGTGCAAAGAGCCGATACTCGATCATTATCCTCAAACACGGCCGATACCGAAGATATATCGGTAATTCGGCGCACGCAGTCGTTTCATGTACTATCGCGCTCGCACCGCTTCTATTGCTCGACGGATGATAAAATACTCGAAATTTGTACGAAATAAATTTAATTCTAAATTAAATTTTATGCCAAAATATTCGACGTTCATTTTAATTAAAAATGAAGGTATATTTTTAACGTATTTATATATATTTCAAGCTAATTAAATTTTCGAAATTCGAAATAAAACAAGATAGAACAACAACTGTTGGTCCACTGCCTGTAATTGAGTCATGAAATTTACATAAATACGTATAATGAGCTGGAGATTATTGGAGAAAGGGGAGAGGTCGAATTAACGGACGAGGGAGAGATACTAATTTTGCCGACGTTTCAGTATAATTACCGTTACACCATTTGTGGTTGACGAGTTCGCGATCGTGCGGTCGATGACCGCCGCCTCGTCGAACATTACAGCCCGGCTTTTTACTACAGCGGAAAAAGAACTTTTTAACGAGAACATTTTCCATGGAAACGTGAAATTATGAGCTTTTTGCTCTCGTGTTTTTTCAAAAAATTTGGTAAATTTAATTAAATTTTCGCTTTAAAGTTATTCGTTTATTCGTAAATAAAATCTCTAACAATTTATTTTTAAAATCACCATCACAAAGCTTCCTCTAGGAGGAAACAAAACATCCACAAACAAGAACATTAACTTCATTACCCTCATGAATCCCGTAATCCCAAATCGCCTCTCATTACCTGAAACTATCACTAAGCCCAACGATAACCGGCCTGCACTCCAACTCATCAACCGAACAGCGATCGACGCGGTGGAGCCTCTGAAAAAAGCGTCCTCCTTCCTTCTCCCAGGCTCCGCGCTTACTTTCAATGAATAATAATTCCCGGGGGAGCCGGGCGCGCAAGTGCCTCTCGTGCAAACGATCCTCGCGGATTAATACGGCCTCTCGCGCTTTTTTCCCGGCGCGATCGCGCCAAACACAATTTGCGCCCGGCGAGAAAGCACTGACGAAGGTAATTCCGCGGCGGCGTACACACTACATCGGTTATGCGGCGCATTATTGTCGGCGTCCATTCACGCCGCGTTCGTTTTCCTTCCCTGATTAAAACAATGGCGCGACGAATGTAAATGCCGGCCGCTGCCCGGCTAACGGCGCTTGGCCGCGCGTTTCCTCGCCGGCAATCGGATTAAAAAGCTATATTTTCCGAACGCGCTTACCTCCCCGGGTGCATGAAAGGTGGATGCGCGTGGATGTGCATACTCGCCGAGTAAGCCGCGAAATTTTTTGCCGAGTGGCCCTTGACTCGCGCGCATTATTTACCGTTATCCGGCTTGCGAGACGCTTATCCTGCTGCTTTTTTTTTTCTTTGACGTGAATTATTGAAGGCTCTTGATTTTGCAGCGGAGTTGAGCTCCTAATGGATGTGCATTATTATTTCATGATTTCTGAAAAGAATTTCTGCGAGCGTACTCGCAAATATCGGCGAAAATGTGATGCTACGCAGTTCGATGTTATAAAAATGTCCGAATATAATTTAGTATCTCTTGTTAAAATAAAAAAAATGTTCGAATGCACAGACCATTTAAAAAAAAAGCTCGCATTCCTTTTTTGATCGAGTGCTCATTGATATTTTCCAAAATTTTCAAATATTTAACTCGTCAAGGAGAATTTCGGAGAATTTTGCTTCGAGCGGCACATTTTTCTACGACGAGTGCCATTTATTGCCATCCGTTATATTCTACATTAGCCATCCGCACGAAGGGCCCACAAAGAAACTATATCCATCATTAATTAATTGCCCATTTCGCGTATCTGCCTCGCTCATCCGAATTATCCCGCGCGATGTATGCCTTTGCCTACGTAGCTAATTTCCAATTAATCCACGCTGACGCTGTTTTTCATCCGCATATATATAACATATACGTCTACGCCGTACTTTTAATTATCAAAAAATCGTTCCTCAGTTGAAAAATTCCTAGCCGTAAATACGCGAATCAGAGGAGCCGGGCACGATCTCGCAGCTTTTAAAACTAAATGAACCGCTTCGCGTTTTAAGAATTATGCGCGGCCGGTAATAAATTACCCGTATCATATTTCGCGAAATTTAATTTTCCCCCCGAGTCTTGAGCGGGGAATTATGAATCGCCGGCAATAAAAGCCCCGCGGCCCCCCGGAATATTCCGCTAAATCACAATCGGATGCGGAAGGGCCGATAGTCCTTCCTCGCGCGCGTTCGTTTTTTCTTTCGGCCGCCGAATGGATAGCCGCCCCCCGCGGAAATGCACAACAATAACTTATTGGAATTTTTACACCGCGACCGCCGCCAGGGTTTTTTTTCGCTCGGCCGGGAATAAAGGCTTTGCTCGACCGCGCATTTCCGGGGAAGCGTTCATTTTTTCGGGCGTTTGAGAATCGACGTGCACCGTGCTTGGGTTTGATTTTGGACAAGTTTTTAGAAACTAATTAAAAATGCTAAATTAGTCTACTTGTTTTGACGTTACATAAAGCTGGTTTTATGTGTTTGTTCTTTTTACTTTTTTGCTTATAATAAATTCTAAAAAAAATATTGCACTGCCCTATAAAATGTTTTGTAAAATTTAAGAACTGCTTCTGGTAGTAACGATATTACTTCCGGTAAAACCAGAAATAAAAGTAAATTCTACTGTCAGAAATATTTGCATACAAAACATGGACCTTTTACTAAGCAGCCGGCTAAGTAATACATCTTAAATATTTACGATGCATGAATTCACAAACGCTCATGTAAAATTTCCATAAAGATTATATACTAAAAAAAAGAATTCAAAAGCTTAAGCTGGCATTTAAAACAATTAAAACTATTCTTTTCGCGTGTGTTAATGCGTAGGTCCAAATCCGGTGATTATATAATACTACTGTATTGCAAATGAAAATCTAATGACTGTATAGAAACTAAAAATGTACCAACTGCTATTAGTTCGCTTTTCAATCACAATACGTCAAAATGTCGGTCATCTAAAAACTATAATTCATCTTCCAAAATCAATGAAAACGATCAAACAGCGATAAATTGTGAACCGCCTAGTGGCGGTATTTGAACATAAGCTCGCAGTGAAGACCGATAACAATTTCGGACGCAGATTCAAAATTGATTTTCAATCTGATATGCTATCGATGCTGCAACTAAACGAATGACAAGCAACAAAAAAAATTAGAATTCCCGGTTAGCCCCAATTAACTGGAACCCGACGAAAAGAAAGAGCCTGGCGTTGAATAACGAGACAGCGCAAAGTCAATTATGGCGGCGCGCCCATTCATTACCTCTGTCATCGGGTAAAGAGTCCGATCGGTGATTTAATTCAGGCCGCTCGGCCGCAAAAGCCGGTCGGCGCGAAAGTGCAGCCGCCGCGAATATAAGGAAATTAGCGTAATTAGAAGCGCGCGGCCGCGCGACGCAATCAGCGCGGCCAGTCGCGCGATAATCAGGCCCGCGAGGAAATTACGAAGCGCCCCGCCGATAATAACAGGGGAAAGGAGATGAATGGGCCGCGGGAGCTCAGTTTTGTTGTGGCGCGGCCAAAGCTCCGGCGATGCGTGTGACTTTGATAGCCATAGCGGCGAGATTAACGAGGCGCGAACCTGCCTCGACTTTTGAACTTGAATTAGCGAGCGTATATGGCGGAGGGGGGGAGCTGCGCGGCAGATTTTTACCGGCTCAAGTCGAGTGGCTTGTTTTGTGCCCATTTTCCGGACTGTGGATGCCTTTTCATTTCAGTGATTCAGCGGCGCGTGAAATCTCTCTGTGACTGCCGGTTCTTGTTATTCGTTTATTTTCATTGCGTTTCTCGACTTGATTTTTAACTTTTGTACCGACCGTTAAATCGAATATTATCGCCCAATAATTCCCGACGAGTTTTCATTATGTTCCGAAAAATAACCCTGGTAGAAAAAGCAGTCCTGCTGGTTAAAATATTAAGGACTACCTAATTTTGTTAAGCTAATTATCAGATTTATATTTTCTAATTTCTGGCTAAGCACCTGTTATAGTGAGCAGTGCAGCAGTGCTGAAAGCTAAAGTTACCCTCTGTAGGTAAAATTAACCTCTTAAAATCTATTATTCTAAATAATAAAAACTTATGTATTAATTTCTTTATTTATTAGTTTATTTAAAATTAGTCACTAAATAGAAAGCAGCCATCTTCTGTTTCAAAAGCGTGACGAAAATAAGCAATTATTAGCTAGCGATTGGCATTAGCTAAAAACTGCGTAAGATTTCTATCAGGAAATTCCGGAGTTTAAAAAACTTAAAAATTAATATTTCGAAAATGACGTTACCCAAGTTACATCATCAGCGGCACGCCGTAACCGAACGTCAGTTTTCAAACTGCTCAAAAATTCAAAAGCCCCGACAACAAGCGAACATCACGAAAATTATCTCTCACTTCTGTACTCTCTTACAAAGCCGCGGCGGCGGCGGCGCCGACGGCGGAGGTAGTAGCACTCGACTGAAAGCTTATTTTCTATAGACCGTCGAAAGTTCCCCCCCGACAAAGACAGTGTTCGCGCGGGGCTCTCTGTGTGTACAGGCGCGCGGAACTTATTTTTCCTTCGCCGCGAAAGCAAATGAGAATAGTTGCCCGAAGAATGCCAGAGCGAGAGAAACTCGCAGTATGTATATATACGAGCCGGCGGGGGGGAAGAATTTCATTTGACCCGAATCGCGAACTCCGGACAGGCGAATCTCGACCCTGCAGATGGCAAAAATTGTGCGAGCCTCTACACGTCCGACGCCTCTGCTTCTCAAGCCGAGAATCCCTCCTCTGACGTCGTCGTCATCTTATCTCTCCTCTTTTTTGTCTCTGGGGCGAAAAAATGAATTTCATAAGAGCATTACGGGCCGCGGGAGGTAGGCGGACATTCCTGAAATGTGTCAGGCGCGTTTTTATCAAGTTTTACGAGGATGCTTCTGAGATTACCTTTCGATTATGGCTTTATTACAGTGGCTTTCTTATACAGGTAAGCGAGTGAGCGCCGCTTTTTTTGCCCCCGCCGTAATCCGATAATGCAGCCTTTTTATTCTTCGAAAATAACGCCGTCGCTGCGTAAGTGGATTAGATTGACGCAAAAGCTAAATAATTATAGAGTTTGCGAAAAGGAAAATTCCATTAATAATCCGCGGTACGAGCAATCGCAACTTTTAGAATATAAATTTAATATTTCAAACATACTGGAACAGCGAAAAAGAATTGAATTAAAGCGACTGAAAAATATAATAGAGAATGTAATTTAACGAACTAGAATAAAAACAATAGAAAATTGTGTAAGAGTGGCTTTTTGATCTCTCGCTTTTCAGCAGTTTTAAAAATAGGTCGAGAACGCAAGTACGCATTTTAGGGCATTAGGAATTCTAGACTTGTGCGCGCAGTGAAATAACATTTCCTCGTTGACAAATCGTATTTACCTGAGTACAGTATAAGAATATTATACAATTTAGGAATGACTAAATTCGAAAACTTTAGGTATAAAGTTACCTTTTAATTTTCCATAAAAAATTGAATTTAAACAAATATTTTCAGTGCACAAATTTTTCAAGTTTTTTTATTATTTTTAAATATTCGATAGTAGAAGCGAAACTTAATAATTCCCCATCGGAACAAATCCTTCCGATATTAAAAAATTTCGAGATATTGCGAGGACAGTAAAATTATTTTTCTTGCGCATTTTCCGGAACGAAGCGCTACAATAATTTCCCTCTCAAATCTTCCCTCCACCTGGAAATTCGCTTTGAATTCTTACTCCCTGCCAGTTTAATGTAATTAAATAGCTTCAGCCCCTTTGTATCCCTCGGAGCGACATTTCCTCCGAAAGAAAGTCGGAAAAAGAGAGAAGCGCGAAAGATAACCGAGCGAATCGTCGAAAAAAAAAGGCAGGCTAAAAAAAAAAAGCGGGCGAGCATTGACGCGCATCTCATTACATTTACATTCGTGCCGGAGCCGAAGCGGTCGTCATAATTTTATTCTCTTTCTCTCCGCCGGGGGCGCAAAGAAACGCGATTAAAAAGGGTTAAGTAGTCACCCGCTCGATCGCCCCGGAAATCGAATTGATTCGGACGTCGGTTCGAATGTAGATTAGAGTCCGAGCGCGACGTTAAAAAAAAAAAACCAAACGACAAAGGCTAAGAAGGTTAGCGTCAGAGTTGACTGTCTTTGGTATTCGGAGCTCGTTCTTTCTCTGTGTGGGATTCTTGGACGATTTTATCAGCGGTGCACCGATGCCTACGAGCTTTTCGCCTTTCACCCAGAAATACGCCGGAGCGAGACCCGTCCGGAGAGGAGCTTATACAACGAGAGAGGAACTTTCTCGAGGTTCAATCAACTAAGTGAAAGCCTCTCCTCTCTCTCTCTCTCTCGGCCCTGCAGCTTCTCTTTCTCTAGCTTCTTACCTATTTTAATTTCTCTCCCCGTTTGACGGGGGGGATACTTTTCCGGAGGGGGCCGGTTCGCCCCGTTCGTTCGGTTTCATCACTCCGGTCGATTGTAAATTTTGCTGGGTATGCGCGCAAAGTTAATGCGCGAAACGCGTTGCTGATCAGGCACTCGCCGATGGCTTACAAACAATGCTTGATTTTCACGATGGTATTTGACCCAGTTCATTTGTGCGCACGTCAAGCACTTGTTAGGTGCGCGTATAAGGATTGATTGCGTGGAGAGACTAAGAGATGCGTACTTTATTCGAGTAAATTCTGGATTTTAAAAATCAGTATTATTAAAAAACAATTACGTTTTAATTTTATAGAATTTTATAAAAATATGTTTTCGTTACACTATTTTTTATACTCTTAAGAAAGGTGCAAATATATGACCGACTACGATTTTAGCGTAATTTTCGCAATTACCAGAGCTTTTAGAAAAGCAAACTTTACTTCAATGTTTAATGAAGCCCGATCTTATTCAATATTGAATATTCCTTCTTAAAATATTAATAAAAATTAAAAAAAAAGATGAATTGGACGAGCAAGCGAATGGATTTCCACCTGAAAATCTCGGCGAAATGAATAAAATTCGAAAAAAGCACGGCAGATTTGACTGAGCAATATCAGATATTTTATTGTCGAACTGAAAGTCAAATAGCGGCAGCCGGGCGGAATGCTCACTTTCTCCGTCCTTGCACTTTCGCGCTACAACGCGCGATTCACGCTCGACCAAACTTTTTCTCCGCTTGTCTTTCTCGCTTTTGAGTTTC
The DNA here is from genome assembly GCA_900474385.1 of Ormyrus pomaceus. Lineage (NCBI taxonomy): Eukaryota > Metazoa > Arthropoda > Insecta > Hymenoptera > Ormyridae > Ormyrus > Ormyrus pomaceus. Next base: position 45,898 of record UCOM01000932.1, read on the forward strand.
CCGCTCCGCCCTGCCTTTCGCGTCCCCGCCCTTTCAGGACGGCTTGCTTTTGCGGTCGCACACATTTTATTGGACAGACGGCCGAGGCGTCGTGCCTATATCCGGCGAGCCGGACTCAAAGGAGAAAAAATCTCGCCGCCTGAAATCGAATGCGACGTCGCTCGTTGGGTAGAGTAATGAGCCCCTTTGGCAGGACAAGTTGGCCTCGTTAAGCCACTATCCCTTCCGGATATTACGCCGATAGCGACTTTCTTAATGCTTCTTAAAGGCAGTACTTAGCGTCTGCGTTTTTGGGACTTTTAATGCCAGATTTAAGGCTGAGATTTGCCCTCGAAAGTGGCTTCCTCAAATCGCAGATTTTGCTGCGCAGAAAAGTAGATAATGGGAATAATAATTTTAAGAAAAAGTACTCATTTTCTCAAAGGGTATGAAATGAAAATTTAAAAAAACAGACGAATCTTAATTTAACTTGAAAGCGGAACGACGTTTTGACCTAAAAAATAGCTATTTAGATCTGTTTTATAAATATATTCTGTCTGCTGTTTTAACCTCCCTCGTTCCAGTTTTGCCTCGGCTCCGTTTTTTCTCCCGATCGGAGTGCATCTCCCGTAAACATCTGCAGGAATACTGAAAAACGGGCGGATTAAAGCATTCCTCAGTGGCGATTTGGCCCGTTTTGAGCTGCGCGCGGCGCGGATTAAAGTTTTTTTAAAGGTCGCGCCGTAAGCCCCTCCGAGCCCCTCTTTATCTTCCGCTGTCTCCTCCCGCGCCGCCGCCGCCGCCGCCGCCGCCGCCGCTTCCTTTCCTCCTTTTTCCCGGCGACACTGGATGATGATGAAGGATTTATGCCGGCTTCGGCGACGCTGACCTCCGCACAGTCGATTTTATACGCGAGCCGGGGGCCGTACAGTTCGACCGAGAAATGTCGCCCGGTGCGGCTTCGATTAGAGAGCCAAGGAATTCGCCGCGAGAAAGAGCGGGTTCTTAATTCGATAATTTCTCACTTAACGAGCGGCGTAATAAAGCTAGAAAAATCGAGGACGATTTCGTGAGAGCGTATATATATATATGTATATAGCGAAATCTCGACGAGGTCAGGTCCGCCGGACAGATCTGTAATTGCTCCCGCCTTATTCTTTTCCACTTTCTCATGCGACAGCAGCGGCGTCTCTCCTCCTCTTGTCCCTCGACGTTATCCGTATGAAAAACGGGATCGTCCCTCATTTCAAAAGCGCGAGCGTTTCCTCTCTTAACTCGCTTTCCTCCTCCTCCTCCTCCTCCACTCCTTCTTTCTCGCGTTCATTTGGCGGTGGGGTCACGTAGTTGACGCTATCGGAGCCCTCTGGCTATGCGGTTTGTAAGCTTAATTCTGCGGAGTCGAGTGCCGAAACTAATCGCGCGTTGACAGTGTAAGTAAGAGACTCGTAAAGTTGGAGAAGCGAGCTTCCGGGTGAAACGGAAGATTTTGAGAAATTTTAGAGAACGGTTATAGATCCGAAAATTTTTCTAGGAAAAGCTTTTTCCTATTTTTTAGCGGCGATAATACATTTTCACGCGCCGTTCGTTGTTAAAACAACAAAGGATTTGTTTTTGCCGTGCAACTGAAACTAATCCATTTTGAAGTTACTGAAGCACGTACTTCGAGTTTATATGCCGCTTTTGTAAAACAATTCGCGGAAATGCATCCAAAATAATAATTTCAAAAATCATCCGCGCAAAAAGTAGTACAAAGGGAAGTAAATAGAAATAAGCGTTTACCCAGATATCAATGAAGAAGGCGAAGCCAGAGAGGGTAAAAAGAGGCAGCAATAAAAGAAAAGAATGCGTATGCAGTGTTTCTTCTTGACCTCGGAACAAGTGGAGTTACGATTTCTCTTATCAGGAAAAAGTTGAGCCCTTCTATACAGAGAACTGCAAAAGTTTATCCGGGCGTTTGTTTGCTGCAGTGCCAAAGTGTGTTCGACTTTTATTTGTGATCTTTTTTTTTTGCTGCCCTCTCGATACAAGTGCTGCCGTTCGATTTCGAGTGTACGGCGACAAAGCAAGTGTTATTTTTAAAAGTTAAAGCATTTAAACGCGAAACTTTCCAATTGAATGAATAAACAAATTTACCGATGCTTACAGTAAACGGTCGTAAAGCAATTTCGGAAATGCATGTTTACATTATTACTTTTGGACCTTAAGAGAAATTTAGGATTCTATTCACTTTGTAATAGGAGTCTTATCGCTGTACGATTATTTCGAGTTTCTTGAGAGCAGCGCGACGGCAAACAAACAAAACAGCCTAAAGAAAAAGTCCAAAAGTCATTTATGAAGCTACTGAATTTCTAGGAAAAGTAATTTCATTAATTGATTTCAATAAAGATTATTTTTAATTAAAAACAATTACTTTTTTAATCATCTCCAGGATAAGAGTCAAGATTTTCGAATTATTCGAATCGCCAATATTGATTGTCGTTTAAAAAGTCAATTTAACGCTACTTTAATAAGTCATTTAAAGGCCTCCGTCAGAAAATTATTCTCGGCTCTATCTCTGACGCAACATCAGTCTACCGTGTCAATAAAGGCCCAAGTGCTTTATAAAAAACTGCTGATTACTCGGGAGCCAGCGCAATGCTTGGTAGATCAATTTGAAAACTTGACGATATTACGTATTAGTGCCTCGTTAAGCTCAACGAGTCGGCTAATTTTAAACAACTTGGGCATAAAAAAATTTTTCCCCTTACGCAGTTATGTCGGCCTCTATTGCGGACAGTACTCTAATAAATTTTTCTCTGCTTTCAAGAATTTCATTAGCTTAACAAGATGATTCCTAATAGACTCGGAAACTTTATTAAGGACCTTATTATTTCTTAAAAGACTTTACATTTTAAACTTTGCGAGAACCTTATAAACCATCTTACGGACTAACTTAAAAGGAGTTTATAACAGAGAGCTATTAAACAGTGTCGCGGCAGTTTACCTAAAACAAATCTTAAAAGTCCATTTCATTCACTATAAACTGCCGAGTGCATTAAAAAACTTGAGCTAATTTCGCGGCGGGTATATAAAGTCCGTAGTAAAAATCATAAAACTCCGCAAGATGTAACGTGTCATCAGTTTAAACTTGGATTCGAAGCCTCCGAGTTCTCTTCGTTTGAAGAAGCGCGTTCGAATGTATAAGTCATTTGAGGAAGAAATCCGCTTTAACGCTTCTCCAATCATCTTTTGAGAAAAAGCTGTAAACCTTTCGTCCCTCGAATAAAAAGTCGATCAGGCGAATTACCATTTTACATCGGTAAAATCCAGTTTCGCGCTGATCCTCAATGTCTGCGCATGCGCGCGAAACCCAAGAAACGCGAAATAAATCCCGCGGCGAAATATCGCATCAATCATAAATCCGGCAGAACTAATCGCGGTATACGAATATAGCTGTATGCGGCTGCGCGTATAAATTCGAAACATCGGATGTTCCTTTATGCGCGTAATCTCGCGCTTCAGCATAATACGGATCGAAGGAATTGGATAAGAGCTGCGGAGCTGCTTTGCTTTATGCATGTACGCAGCGGATCTTCCTACGCCGCGCTGAGTCGTTTTATCCCACCTTCTTACTTCCTGCACGCGCGACACGCCAGCTTCCTAATTATCGGCGTTTCTAATCTCTCCGGTACTCTCGCTTACGATTTAGGTCCTGGACCGTATATTGAAAAGCGCTTCGTAATCTTCGCGAAAGATATTTTTATTTTCTCTTCGATTAATTGCAGGGATTCGACGCAAGTATAATAATTAAAATTCTATTTAAAGTATTTTATTTTTTTTTACTGCACACCACCACATTCGTTAAATGAGAGAACGCGCACAAAATCTGCTGCCGCGAAAAGGTAGAACGAGAAAATCGCAAGAGCAGTAGTCGCTATCTGGGATTGGGATTTCCAAGGGCATAAAGTAGATAGAAAAATTCGAGTGTAAATCGTCGGCGAAGCGGAATTCAATAGCGGACTATTAGCGCAATTTTCCAAGACGTTCGTCCGGGATCATTGAACAGCCGTTCGATCGCATGTGAGAATGTTTGGCCTCCGCGGCATCGCCATACACTCCGCCGGAGTAAAGATTTGGCCTTTCCACCGTGCCAAAGTCGTCCGTCTAGTCTGCTTCAGCAACTTTCGGGCTCAGGCCAAATGTACACACAAACTTCCATGCACCGAGGGCACATATTCTCAGCTATGCACGTGATTACGCATATATATATATATATCTGCCCGCGTTAGGAATATGCAAGCGAAATTCACCGGATACTGTCAATATCTTCGGTCGAATTAATTTTATGTAAAGTGTTGAATTCGGCTTCGAGTGTCATTTTTGGCAAATGTCAATTTCGTTTAATGAATTTTAAACAGGACAATGATGGATTATTACAAAGTATGATTTTTTAATAAAGATGTTCTGGATTCAAACTATAATATAATTTTGCAAGTTGTAGAAACGGGTCATCAATTTTAAAGCTCCTTGCACGTCGAAATATCGGGCACTGGTTCAACTTTCACAAATTAAATTGCTATTGATTTTGCACTGCAGTAATAGTTAATAAACAGTATTTTATTATTATTGAAAGAGAAAGTACGTCGTCTGTTGGTCGCGAAGTTGAACAGAAAATTTAAAAGCCATTTGCTGTAATGAAAGATAAAAAGTAATTTTCTAAAATTAATTCCTTTTAATTTCAGAGTAGATATCTTTGCAAGATAAAAGTGTAAGGAAAAAGTTTTAAAATTCTTATTTATAAGTTCGATCGCGTCGTTTAAAGAAATTAAGAAATTTACCGAAGCGCACAAAGCAGCCATTTTGAAAACAAGAGATCCGTCCGAACTCAATTATGCCCGATTCACTTAGAGAACAAAATTCCCCCGTCGGAAAATTAAAACTTCCAGCTAAAAATGGGATTCGTCTAGCCACAACAGGGTAAATTACAAGATAAAGTCCTTGCCCGAGCAAATCTAATTAAACTTGATCCCGCGCAAAATTACAATCGCGAATCATTCATAAACAAAATTAATTAAAACTCCCGCCCGTAAAATTCCTTAAAATTCAATTCCGCTCGGGCGGAGTCTAAAACCGCGCGCGCGCACCTATACACAGGCTCAGGAAGGGCATAAGCAGACACGCTAATCCGTAAACTTCGATGGCGGCGTATATCAGCGGTCGCGATCGAAGAGCACTAAGGCGTTGGTCTTCGGGCTTGTTAAAAGCCCCCCTCCCCCCTCCACCTCTCTGCCCCCGACTCGGAAATTGCCCCGGGACAAACTTGCCTGCGCCAGCCAAGACGCTGCACTTTATCGCGGCCCGTGTATATACCCCACTCGGGCCGACGGAACGCACCTGCGCCTCCTTCCTCCCGCCAGTGGGTCAGCCCCGGAAAATTCTGCACCTTCGCCTCGCGATTTATTCGGCGGAAATGGCTGCCAGGCTGCGTTGAATTTCGGCCAACTGGAATTTCGGCTTCTGTTTCACAAATACTTGGGAAGAATATTTTGAACGCGCTTGAAATCATTTACGCGTTAAAGCGCATGCCCGAGCAATTCTAATTTATGATTAATTAAATTGCGTTTCAAAAGTGCCGTAATGATGATTATTGAATAATGTAATTTTTATAATTTAATATACTCGATTGCAGAATAAATATTAAACTTTGATTAAAATGACAATTCATCATCTGCAAATAACTGCATCCATTAAATCAGGCAGCGTCGAGGGTGCTTAATTAACTCGAACAATCCCGGAGTTAAAAGCTCCTCTAAAATCTGAAATTACGGAGCCAGAAATTTAACCGAAAATATCAATCCACAACAATGGGCCAGGCCAGCCCTCGAGAAAGACCCCCCCGAAAAGCATTCATACTTGCATTCATAGCCCGGCGCAGGCACCTCGATCGCGCGCGGTCCAGGTACTTGCACTCGAGCATCGGCCGGTGCACACACATTCCGCGCAAAATGGTAGAAAATAAAATCCTCCGCGGTGATTTATCGGAGAAAAGAGAGGCGCGCGCCGGAGCGTTTCCGGTCCGGCGCCGCCGCCGCCGCCGCTGCACTCTCGGACGTTACAAGCCGCTGGATTTACGGGGACGGGGGCTGTCCGACTTGTTAATTTTGACTGTCGATTTCGAGCCCGAGGTTTTATTAGGACCGTGGCGCGCGGAACTTTGTTTGAGGAGAGGAACGAGAGCGCGCGCGCGCGCTTTTTTTTTCTCTCCTCGCGTTTTGTTTATGCCATTGTTTTGTTTGGCTCGCGCCGCGCCGCGCTTTTTTATTTTTAAAAGTGTTCTCGCGCGCGCGCGCGCGAGGCAAGCACTTTATTTACGGCTGGGGGAGATTTGTTTTTATAGGCGCGATTTATGGCCCGATGGCGAAATGCTAAACTTCTAAATCTGGATTAGTTTTCGAGAATTGGAGAGCCGCTCTCGCCGAATGGAATATCCGAAATATAGACGGCAATACCGATATTTAGCCTCCCCCGTCCGACGTAAACGCGAGATCGCTTGCGCCGAAATGGACGGTCGGCCTTTTATTTAAATCGCGGAGATAAAGCTGACGATTCTAGTCGTATTCTAGTCATATTCCGTATAACTTTTTACCTACTAAAAATTGCAACTAATTTCAATTTATTCCTTTTGTTGCAGGTGAGTTTTCAAACTTTTGTTACATCTTGTTGGTATATACGAGTCGTTCAGTTGCGTGAGTGCACAATACTTTTTATTAAAACGTACGTAGTTTGGAAAACGGACTGCTTGCTAATTACTAATTTTAAAATCACGCGCGCCTCGAGTAATTACTTGCATGCAGCTCGCCGTTTTACTAGCGGTAAATACGAGCTCGTATATCTCCGCTATTATCTCGAAAAATTCCGGGAATAAACAAGACAAGCCGGACCATTTCTTTGTTTATCCCATTTAAACGTTGACGATATAAAGCTCCTCTGCAGGAACAGAAAAGGCAGCCTTATCTCGTCGCTTTTCCCTTAAATAAAAAACGACATCTCGGCGGCTGCAGAAAACAGTCCTTTTAAAAGTTTGCGCTCCTGCTTCTTTTCGCCACCTGGGACTGGAAGAAAGAGCTTCTCTCGGCACCTATACGATATACGCGGGCAGCTCGCGCGCATTGTTAATTTACGCGGGGGCCACTGCCAACGGCGGCAGGCTGCAAGTGAACGAGGGACGTATCTCTCTTCCGTTCTCTCCCTCCCGCAAAATCAACAGTCGCAGTTGTCCTTCGCCGTTTGCCGTAACCTCGGCTGGCGCGCTCTCTTTTTTTCCTCGAGAGAGAAACGCCGCGCGCGGACCGGAGAAAGGAACGAGGACACTGCGCGTTCGGTACACGTGTAGCCAGAAAGTGGCGCGTCGGCTTTTAAAAAATCAGCTAAACACTTTCAGCCGCCCAAGAAAAATGACTTTTTTTTTGTAAACTTGCTTGGGTTTTAGGTTAAGTGAAAAGTCGTGTAAAGAATATACGTCTATGTGTATAGGGAGGTGTCGCGAGCTCTGTTTCTGGGTGTCGGGGGCAGGTGAGCTGCTCTGGGAATTTCTGTTTGAAGGCTAAGGGAGAGCCCGAGTCGAAGGTGGCGCGGCAATTTTAAACAATTTTCGCGGGCATCTCATGGAAGGCGAGTATGGGGAATCCGCTCTTCCGGAATGCGAACTTATTGTGTAACTTAGTTGCGCTACGTTAGTTCGTAAGTTCCGCTTTTGCGGGGAGCTGAAGTTATGAGTTTTTCTTACTTTCTTTTTGCCCATTTTTCTTTTCTGTATTATATGTAAGGTGAATTACGTCGACTCTGTTAATGCAGATAATGCTTCGCTGCAAAGTAAAGTGCACGTTTTTGTTTTAATGTAATCTTCCTAAACATGTTTCTTTTTCATTTTAAATAATTACAAAAGAGAGAAAATATTGTTCGAAAAAACATTTTTCTCAATTTACGGTTTACGGATTTTATTTCGTAACAATGCATTTTTTAAAATATAATATACATATATATATTACACTATTGTGCAATATATACTTTAAAAAAATAATTGTAAAAATACTATTGTATTACACTACTGCAAATCTGATGCTACGTATTCTGCCTGTTTTTTCCACGCCCCAAAATATAAAACCCAAAGCCAACAGTGAAACGTTTCATTCGCGATACCACCCAAGTTTCCCTTCACCTTCGGCAAACAACAGCTTAAAGAATATTTTATTCAATTTTTTGTCTGTTCTGGCGCAGAACAGCAATTCGTGAATTTCGGCAAAAATTTTCCGACATTTCGGCACTTAATTTACGAAAAAGCCGCGTTTCCCAACACAATCTCGGTGGGCGCCATTTCTTCCGCTTTCACTTACGTCCTCCGTTATACTTACACCTTTTATGGCTCTTTTTCCCACTGCCGGGCCGCATTTGTCAGACGCACAGCAGCCTATAAAACAAGAGCAAAGCAAAAGAGACAAAAGACACTCCGTCACACGAGACTTTCTGTAAACAAGCATTAATAATCCTGGGGGAAAGCAGCGTCTTGCCCAACTTTATCACTTCGCCCCTCCGGAAGTAAAAAAAAAGTGAGATTTTTACGACGCGACTCATTAGGAATATTATTTAGTCGCATTTTTCTCCGGACGGAGATTCCCGAGCCAATGGAAAATTATGGAGCCACCGGAGGCAAAACTCGCCCCGACGACCTCAACTTATTTTCCCGGAGCAACTTCGGGGGTAAGTTTCAAGGAAAATGTAACTTGGCACTCTTGCTCCATTTTCTATTCGGCGCGTTTTCTTCCTCTTCCCTTACGCGGCCGCACGTATGTACACATCGCCGCGGATAATTCTCTCGAGACTCAACTCCGTATCAGCGTCGCGCGTTGACACGTGCGCGAATTTAATATCGCCTGGAAATGCCTGATATGCGCCACGGGAAGAAGGTTAAGGAGGTTCTAGCCTTTCACGAAGGTGCAGAAATTAACGTAGAATCGATAAATATAACTTCAAAATATCATAAATAAGACGTATGATTTTTTTATAATATTTTTCACCAGAGTTCCTATTGAGAAAAATAGTAATAAACTTTACGTGAAATACACAGGTTCTTATGGGGTACTGAAATATTTTGACTAAGCAGGTTAAGAATTCGCGATGAAAAAAGTAGAGATTAAGTTAAAAAAGCGATAGTTTTATAGAAAAACAATCAAAGAATCAAAATGTGCCCGGCTGTGAATCGATTACCAGGAATTTGACAAAGAACTAAGCAAAAACGTAAACAAAATGTCGAGTTCGTAGGCTCCGGAGGGGGCGCGCGGTGATAGGGGCCGCGAAAGGCTAGAACCTCCTTAAGGGTTCGCGTTACTTTTTAATGAAATGCGGAGGCTGCGAATGTATGTACCGCCTTTTCATCGGTGCCGATAGGCTTTTTCCCCTGAATTGTTAATGGGACGGGTGGCCCGAGTTGAGCGGAATTCTGTGTAATCATAAACAGGAGTATGATGTAAAAAAGGTATGAAAATGGTCGCTTGACGTCGGGTCCGACTCTACTATATCTACTTAAATTGACTCAAATATTCAGTACCCTTTTCAGTTCGCACGCGTGTCATACAGAGTAAGATTTATTTTTATTCGAAAAAGTTAATTAGCAGTAAAAAAGGCTCGACGCTGAACCGTACTTTAACTTATTAAATACCTTCTGGAAACAAGAAGCAGCAGTAAATTCAGTTTTCATAAAGCAAAAAAGGACACAAACGAAACTCGCATGTAGTGTCGGGGTCGCGAGCTAAAAAAAAACAGTTAACGACTAAATCGATGGTCGCGCGCGGCACATTTAAAATCTCGATAAAAAATAATTGCTTTTGAATAAGCCAAGTTCGGCCGCGAGCTTAAATTTAAGGAAAAAAAAGGGGGACGCGCGCGGCGAAACAGCAGCCAGTTAAACTTTTCGCATTTGCTTAGTGTTGCTTAACGAAAGAAAGAGCCCCCGCTAAAGTTCCCTTTTAAAGTCA